>JANRMJ010009858.1:0-26035 GCA_025584955.1 Alethe diademata | reverse complement strand
TGAATCAGGAAATGACTCAGTATTTTCTGAAGTGTTACTTCAAAGCTCACTCTTTTATAGTTAGGTAAAAATGATATCACATCTTTAGAATGTTAAATTAAACAATTGCATAGAGGCCAGAACATATTTCTGATGGTGCTTTAAACGTTTTTTTTTCGTACTATATATATATATATATATATATAAATACATACATATATATCTCCCAGGATGCTTTTGTCATATGTGGACAGATAATGAATAGTGTCATATATACACTTACCAGTTCTATTACACCTTTTGTAATACTTCATGTCACTCTGTTTTCTGTTTTCGTACATATAACTTGTCTACAATGTGTTAGAATTAGTGGTCTTATGGTTTATGGATCTCCTGACATTATAACCCATTATTATGTTAGCTGAAATGCGACCTTCATGTGAAGGTGATGTCAAAAAGATGTCAAAAAAAGATGTTAGCTAATAAGAGGTATTTCTACAAATGGACAAATGACAGTGGAAAAGGAAATATTTTAACAAAGTGATGTTAATACAGCCCAGGATCAACTCAAATGAAATCCCTGAGGAAGACTATCTGAAGAAACATACCATACTTTTGGCACAGTGTACTTTACTGCATGCCCAACACATTTTCCACAAAGCTCTTGTATATTTTCTGTATGAAAATCTAAAACATAAAGTCTTACATTTAGCAGTTGAAAAAATACAGGAGATTTAAACCAGCAATGGTTCTGCAGTATGCCTACAGATTTTCTTTGGCAATTAGATCTGAAGGAAATGATCTATCTCAAAAAAAAAAAAAAAAAAAGAGAGGAGGGAGACGGCTGATGAATGTGGTCATATGATTGAGGTCCTTCTTTCTCTAACAAGTAGAAAGTTTGCATGAACTATAGAAACACAAATAAATAACTACTACTGTTATGATTACTAAGTGTATTTTCAATGTGATCAGCTTCAGTCTTGGCACGTACTGAATTAAGGAAATGCTGGACTCTGTAACTAAACCTTGCTTACTCATGCCATGGTCCTCTTATGGGAAAGACACTGAAATTTTCTCCAAGCGGATGCTACAGTCTACTCTGCAGTTATTCTTGTAATATTTTTGCCAGATAAATAATCACAGAGCCTCAGAAACGTTACTACAACAGAGATAGGCTTGTGGGCCAAGGTTAGGTTGAAGTCTTCAGTATTGTAAAGAGTCCAGTGAAGAGGACACAAAATGTGGCTGCTGGAACAACAATGTAGAGTGTCACTCCAAATTGCAGTTTGATCAGCCACTGTTATTAAGAAACCAAATGTAGCTTATGGAGAAAAATTTGATCTACTGTGATTAAAATGAATAAACAAACAGCAGGAAACTCAAAAATATTGAAAGGTGAGATGTTGACAGGTGCTCACCTAGCTTACGTAAATTTGGATCTAGAAAATCAGATGTCATAGGGAAATGCCAGTAGCCAGTTCAGTTATTTCTTCCCACAGTAACTCCCTATTGAGGTCCCGCATTATGATTGCTTTTTATTTATGGTCTTATAGGATCAAATTCTTTCACAAGAATCCCAGCAATGGTCAGTATACACGGGTGTCATATTTTAGCTAATGTTCCAGTGTTGCTGGTCTTAGACATTCTTTTTTTTTTAATCACAATTATTCTTGAATTTTGGTAGAGACGTAGATTTTTTATTTTTCCAATATGATTTAGAAACCATGCTTATCTGCTGTTTCAGTAGATCCATGGCTATAGACTATGTCTGTATGAGTACTGAATTCCAGACAGTTGTTGGAAAATAGGAGAATAGACTACATGACCTTTAAAAGTACCTTTAAACAGTTTTCAGTAGTTGTCTTCACTGGATTTTATTCCAGCAGTATTTCTAAAGGAAAAATTGTATTAAGATTTCGATTGGAATTCAAACTGTACTTGACAGCTATACCCACAAGCAACTAAGAGCTCAGTGGTCTTTGTAAGATTTAGATCACTTGGATGCATGGGGGAGTTGCAAAACAACAAACTGAATCATCTTTAGAAAATCCCCTGGGCTGAAAACAATTTGTGATCTGGAGGAGTTTCTCCTCCCTCTGACTGTATGGTTGCTGGTAGGTACCCACTCCTAACTTGGAAAACCTCTGGTTCCCCTCCTGCATTTCACACTCCAGTGCATGGAATAGAACTCCAGGGCACACAGGCACACAGTGTGTGAGTGGATGACATGATTAACTCCACCAAGGGAAAACCAAGCAGCTGAAAAAACCTTGCTTGTCCTCTTTAATACAGCACATGGCTACGTCAACCCATCCTTTCAGCACTTCTGCCCTGCTGTTTTACAAGCCTGACAAGCTGAAGATGACTTACCTTTCTCTTGGTGTCCTGTAGCACAGTGCAGATATTGAACCTTTTGACTTCTTGCAATATAATTATATTTCTTAGAGTGCTGAGGATGCAAAAGCCAGCAGGTTGTGTGTGTTTGTGTGTGTATGTGGAGAGAAGGAGGGATTAGGCAGACAGAGATGTAGAAATGAAAAAAATAAAAGTAAAATTAAAGTTTCCTTAGGACAAAACATTTTCTATATGTTTTGCTGAAAATAAAGAAATTGCAATTCTACTGTCATTCAAGAACTTGTACTTTGCAGAAGCAAAACACATGAAAATTTGCACTTTCACAATCTCTGCACTGTGTATAGATAAATGGCAGCAAATGGAATTGGCCATAACATATTACTTCCTATGATCCTTGGGTCACTTGTAGAGTTCTGACTTTTTAAAGAGGTATGTGAGAGTCCTAGTTCAGGTCAGGACAACAATCATTTTTGCTGTAGTCAGGAGACCAGACATGACCAGGACATGGAGGTAGTTCTGTGTCACCTCAGTCCTTTCTGGGCAGAAGGGATTCCTTTCAGTTGAGCAAATGTTGTGAGGAAGTCGTCTGGAATTGCTTGTTGTCATGGGGTTTCTGTGGGAGTCCTTTCTTTCCCTACATCCTTTGTTATTAATATTGCTGCTGTCACTGTTGGTTTTGTTATCACTTTACTGTTTCCAGTACATTGTTCTTATCTCAGCTGATGATCATGACCTATTGTGCCTCCAGCTGGAGCAGGCAGGAGTGGCAGTGTCTCGTGGTTTTAGTGGGAGAACTGGAGAACACCATTCCTACATCACAGAAGAGGGAAAAAATGCAAAATGAATGAATGTGACTGAACTGTTGAGCCTCAAACTGTGAAGATGTAACTGGGCATGGTGGCAAGAATGGTGCAGCATAACCATTCTGAATGATGCAGAATAAATAAAGATACCACTTTTGAAGAAAAAAAACCTTGCTGCAGTGTAGAAAGGACATATATTTATTCCATCCTTTCTAGAATGAGAACTGGAAACAAAGACTTGCACTGGTCCTTGTGCCTGCTCAGTGGAGTTTTGGCTCAGAGATACCTGTGCTTGGGCAAGATTGATCAGATTTTTGACCATTGCATAAATGTACTAAGATACATCTCAAACCACCAAAAGAGAACTTTGGCCCCGCCCCCAAAAATGCAGCAAAACAAAACCACAACCTCCACCCCAAATCCAGATGAGAATTTGGGAAAAGGAAAGTTAAATCTAGGAGCTCATATCTGTAACTTGGGGCTACCCTTGCTCTCAAGTGAACTCACTCCTGAGCAAGTTGAGAGCCAGCCACCACAGCTCCATCCAGAGCACTCCAGACTGAGGCTGGTGTGGTCTGCACCACGTAACTGCATGGATGCTGAGCTCCAGCAGGAGCTCACTACCCCAGGAGCCATTTCACAAGTCTTCTCTTTGATGTGAAATAACTGCTCCTGCATAGATGCTCTGTGTTTGAGTAGTCACACTTAATTTTAGGCAATTGTTCAGTGTCTGTTTTTTAGTAATGAATGACTGTACTAAAAATTAAACGCAGGGGAATTGCCTCTTGGCACTTATGCTAACAGCAGTTCCAGGAATGATTATCCACTGCTGCATCAAGGAAGCATTATACCAAATGAGGAGTCCAGATGTTAAATTTGTACATTATCTTCCTGATTTCTTCCCATATGCATAATTCAAGTTTTCAAATATTTTTTCTCTTATCCAGATATTCAAAACCTTCTGCTTTATAGGGAAGACCATGAGATCACCCTGTCTGCAGCCTAAAGAACTGAAGAAACTAGTTACTCTTTCAGTCATCTTTAAGTCCTTAACTCATGACATAGGAATATAAGCTGTTATCCCTAAACCATTTTGAGCAAAGTACTTCATAAATAGTCTGGCTGACATAAAGATTCTACCATTTAAACAGCAGAGTAAATGCATAAAAAATACTAACTTAAGCTGTGAGCTTTGCCTATGTACATGGAGTACTTTTTAAAGCTGCCAATAAATTGTAACAGATAGCTTAACACTTTGAAACACAGTGGAAAAGCCAATTAAAAATACCTTGGAGCTGCAATTCGAAATACTGTGAGCCAGCTGGTCAAAACATGCTTTCAGAAATAATTCAGAGCTTACTAATTTTACTGTTAACAGTCAGAAATGCAGTAATTAACTGGAGTATCCTCATTTTACATTGGACTGATGCTAGTGTCACAAGCAAGGGTACCCAAACCAAAGCCATTCCTTTGACATGAATGTCAGCCCAGAACTTTAGTCATCAAAGAGGGAGTTAATCATGTAACATTTTCATAAATGTATTCATTTCCTTTTCTTCATAACATCCCTTTTAAACTATGGATTAGAAGCTAGCTGAAGCCTGGAACACGGGGATCTCCCTTTTATGTGCTCATGTATGGAGCAGTGGCATCCCAGCTTATGACTGGTATTATGCAGTGCTAAAATGAAATAAGTGATAATTCACAACATCTGTGTTGTCTTTTGGGAAGTATTTGTTATACTCCAAAATATAACCTTAGCATATTTAGGGTTCTCAAGTGACACATTTTGGCTTTCTCATGTAGCTGCCACTTTTTTTACGTTCTGCTAACTCAATGAACCATCTTTTAATGCATTTTCCTGGAAGCTGAACCTTAAGGAAGACTCCCTGTTCTCTGTCATAATTTCTCATAGTTCAGAAAATCGACTCTGTTGAAAGTGCTTTCTTCAGTGCTTCAGGTGGCAAAATCAGTAAATATCCAGCAGTGCAAGTAGCAGGGTTTGGTGCTAGGTCTGCACAAATATAATTTTTCTGACCAGTCAGATCTATGCAAAACTCATCAGTCACCACTCCTTTTATGTTAAGTTGGGAGATCTCACCTCTCCCTCTGTTCACAATATTTCATCAGTGAAGCTTCTTTGACTTCACATGCCACTATGCAGTATGCAGGAGAATACTTCACCTGCTGTTTTTCTCTGCTTTTTTTCCACTAAAGGTGTGGATATGATGAACTGGTAAAGAGGCATGTGCAATAGAGCTTTCTGTGTCTTTCACCTCAGTAGTTAACAGCGTGCTCCCAAAATGGGTTCTGGTCAATCTCTGAGCAGAAGCATTAAATTAACATCTTAAAAGCCCTTCCATTTTTATCCTGTGCAGAGGCAGAATCTGACATGCATTTTGACGTGTATTACCCAGTTCAAACCGACATATTTTGAATTTTTTTTTTTAATTTTGGAAAAATATTTATAAAATAGTATGAACACACAATATAGGGATGTAGAGGAGAGTCACACAGGCTATTGATGCCTCTAACTTGAAAAAAAAGGCAGTCTTAAATAGGACTTGTGGGAATACTAATACAGTATATTGTGTTCACTCATACTGTCAGCATACTTTCTGAACAAGTTACCAACTGAAACATCATTTTTCATTATCAACTTTTATTAGCATTCAGACTCACCTGAAAATGCTTAGTCATGATGAAACATCAAAGTAGACAGCAGATTAACAGTGTTGAAAAACACATGGATCTCAGAGAGAATCTCAAAAAATTTGAGTGATTTGGTTCAGCTAAAATTCCCCAAGGAAAAAAACACTTCTTATATGAAACTTGACCCTTGAAAACTATTAAAATCTTTTCACATGATCACCACACTATGTGCTGTTTAACAGCACTTTTAGAACTCTGACTCACCATTTCTGTAAACGAAGTGACTTTCTGTCTTCAGTCAACTGCTTAAGAAGAATGAAGCATGCCAGCTGATAGATATGGGTGTAGCAGAGTAGATAAGGAAGAACATTCAGAAATAGGAGAAAATTACCACCAAGGACATGCTACAAAACAGTAATGAATTTTTGTCTTTCATTTTTAAGAACTACTCTAAAAATCTAGAAATCTCTGTTTTAAATTCCTTGACAGTAGGATTTATAGAGCTATAGGTTGCTCCAGGCTGGAAAAAGAAAAAAAAAATTCAATCATGGTAACCAGATAAATACTGCCAAACCCCAAATTTTCATATTTTCATTTGAGATAAAGCAACAACTCTCTTCTTTGATAGGATCTACAATCACTATCTACAATTTCAATTAGGTTTGGTATGAATATTCATGAGTGCTCTTTCCTTCACAAGGAAGTTCTCAAAAGAGAACTCAACAAGGCACAAGTTTACTGATGGCTTCAAAGAAAAGCTTTCCACCTAAGCTCTCAGAATCCATATTTGGAAGCAAAATGTGTATTTTTTTGCAAGGAAAGCTCTGATTCCTCAATTTAGAGCAGTTTTCACTGGACAAGGACTATACACCACAAATGGCAAGCTAAGTGTTTAGTGCCAAGGCTATGAAGTAGCTAAGTAATGTATTTCCCATGTCGTGAGGATATTCAGTGATTGCAAAACTATAACATCTCTATTGATCACAGTTTAAAACAGAGTTACAGCTATATTTTGTATGAAATCCTAGATTCAGAGAAGACAGTGTCTTTTTGCATCAGCTTTTGATGGACCAAGATTTCACTCCTTGTTTTCTTTGTCAGAAAAAACGTATTTATCTAGAAGCTCATTGCCCTGGGTATGAAGAGCAAGTTCAGCTGCAAAATATTTTATATTCTAAACAGAATTTTTGAACCTCTGGTGCAATTGATGAAGGTATATGGGGAAAAACATAATCCACTTTCATTTGACCTCTGTTTTTTCAGATTAGCAATAAGTACTGATTTCCATTAGTAACATTTCTTTGTAAGGCAGCATTTGGTAAAGCTTTTCAGAGATGAATGAAAGTCACAGTAGTATAAGCGTCATTACAGACCTGAAATCGAAATTTCAGCTAACAATTTTATAGTGGCCTTCTATTCTAATGTTATCATGAAATTGCACCTCCTCAGATTTTTCATTTTGTTAGTGCAGCAGGAAGCTAAGACTTCAGTAAAACATTACGCATAGCATAAAAGACTAAACTGGAAATTTGCAATATGTCATTAATTTCTTGCCTTATGTGCTCTGGCACATTTCTAAAGGAATTAGCAGCACAATATTTACTAGTTTTATTGGAGAGGTTCAGCTGTGATTGCCCAGATGCCATCTGCTGAAGTCCAGAGTCAGGACAGTATTTCAGTAAAGCAAAACTCCTTGTACAACCAGGGTCTAAGGGCATTTGGCACTTTATGATTTCTCACCATGCAACACAAATTTCCATTGTTTGTTCTCTTGGAAATGACACTCCCCTTCCAGTGACCATAAAGAAAAATAGTGAAAAAAACCTCTTATAAATATTAAAGTATTGCTATCAATAAATTCTGTTGCAGTTTATGATCACACTGTGACTGTTCCACAGGAAGGCAAACAGGCAATAAAAAGGCCATGCCATAGCTGGTGATGTCTCAGCTTCCTTAGTCTGCCTGTCTGGACTGAGCCTGCAGCTCATGACACTGGTTTGGGGAGCTCCTGCTGGCCCAGGCAAGGAGCAGTGCCAGGCAGGGCCGCCTGCAGGGCTGGCAGCTGAGTGATGGGGCAGGAAAGTAGTGCAGCAAGGAAACCCTGCCACTGTAGGAGAAGGAGTGGCCTTATTTTTGTTCCCTTTTTCTGGGGAAGCTGTCCGCCCTGCTGCAGCGTGTCAAGCCCAGCAAACACACTTTTCTGCCCACAGAGTGACAGGCTCACAGCAGGGCTGGGCTGGCTGGCTCCTCTGGAGATGGCCTGGTCCAGCCCCCTGCACAGAGCAAGGTCAGTCCCAGCAGCCTGCATGGGGCTGTGTCCAGTTGTGTTTTGAATCTTCCCAAGCACAGAATTCCACAGCCTCTCCGAGCAGGCTGTTATTGACTTGTGAGCTTTACCTGCAAAACTTGAGTCCCTTTGCTTTGCAGAAATGCCAAAAAACACCTTTCAATGGCTTCTGCAGACAATGCTGCCTTTCAGCTCCCATGTAACTGCAGATGGTTCCAGAGGACACCAATCCCTGCAGGACTAGCCCAGGGAACAGCATTTAACCTTCAGCCAGAGGAAGAGTGGGATGGCAAGATGACAACAGCCTCACTGCCTACTTTACATAAGCCACAGTTCTGGCCGCTTGTCCGAGTGCTACTGGAAGCCTTGGCAAACTCAGATCCCCTCATTTCCCATCTCTTGTCTCTGTCTTTACTCAGTGCCCCAGCAGAAAATGGTCCATCTAAAGGGAGGAAAGTCTATCTTTTGAGAAGCTTTGGGTCTATTGCTTTAAAATGCAGAGAGAGAAAAAACAATCTCTGCATGACCAAAATTCAATGCATACTCTGTGTTTATGAACGACAAAATTATTCCAACTAGTTTCACCTTAAAGAGAAATATCATATTAAGCTCAGTCATTTCATCAACATTTAACAGCACAAACTATAAAAAAAATAAAACAGAATAAAACAACTCTCCAACACCCATACAGTTGCCTTGCTTCTGATTTTTTCTTCTAGAACTTAATACTGCAAGCTTCCCCACAATTGTGATCCTTCCTGGTAATGTGAGTTTAGAGGATGTGGATCTCTGCTCATCTAGCAATGAAATTCAGTTGCAAGCTAATATTTCAACTCTGGTTTCCTCTGATATACAGCATAAATATAGGCTGCATAAATACAGGCATAATTGACAGCCAATTCCAATTACCGAGTTATCACAGCACTGAGGAGGTCCAGAGATTTTGAAAGACATTGGAGAGAAGCTCTAGCAGGACAACTCATTCTGGGAGTTTTGGACCCATCCCTCAACATTTCCTAGGGTTTTTTTATTCCTACCCAATAAATGAACAAAAATATGATGCTTTACCCCCTCCTTACTCCTTATCTTTTCTATCTCTCCTATACTTCAAACTTCTTTTAAGAAGCTTGGGTGGAAATGCTTTTGTTTTTCCAAATGCTGTGAGAATAGCTGGTCCTGTAACACTTCCAGAGCAGCTTTACTTCAAATGCTGCCACAGCAGCAAAAGGGTCTGATGAGGATTAACACCTCCCTGTAATTGGTGGATTTCGATCATTTACAGAAGTGACGTTACTCCCACTGCTCTCATTGATTTTGTTTCATAAATCCCAAGTGTGATATTATCCCCCTGTAGTTTAACTGCTTTTTAGGTGGTGGGAAGGATGGCAAAGGGGAAGAAAATGGGGGCAAGTTGCACAGTTCAGGCTATGTTTAATACTGTAATCCATATGTTTTATTCCAACATTCTCTGGTTTAGGCTGCCTTATTTTCATCTGTAGGTCTCTTTGTTTCACTTCTCATTACTTTCTTCATCTTCCTTCGGTTTGCAATGCATTGCTTTGCTTTCTACTGTCTAAATTTGCTGTGTATTTAGAGATGCTTAGATTCAGTTGTAAAGAAGGTCACACAGAGTTCAGAAATGTTTGGAAAGGAAAAAAAAACGGAGAAAGATCCCCTATTTTTCTTCTGCTGCTGTAAGGTGCTGATGTTTTTGTGATTTGCATGGTGAGGATTATTGGGGACAAGCTCTGGTACAGCTTGTCCACATGCACTCAGGACAGTGCAGGGCTGTGATGCTGCTTCCTCACATGAGATCATATCTGCAAATGAGCAGTGGGAGTTCTACTGGGAAGGCTGGGGCAAGGAAGGGAAGAGACAGACTGCAGTCCAATTTGAAATAATTAATCTAATCTTTCTGTTACTACTCTGACCAATTCATATCATCCTACTGCTCAAAACAAACTGCTGAATGTCGTGTTCTCTTTTTTATAGACTTCCTGTAGCCATTAGCCCTACGTCAGCTTATGTGATATATCACATATCCTTTAAAATTCTACATTCATTTGAACGAGTTCCTGAGTTATTAGTTCCTCCATCCACCCACTGTTCCCTCCCTTGCCTGCTCTGCTCCAGGTAATCAGCAATTCAGCAGGACACTCAAAGCAACTGCTTACAAAATTATCTATCCAGGAGGATGTTAGAGGTTTTATGTATATACAGAGGAGGACCAAAAACAATTGGCTGGGTAAAACATTTACACATAACTTCTGGCTTTCTCTCAGGCAGAGCTTTTGCAAGGGATTTATAGGTCAGATTGGCTCAGCAGTTTCAGCCAATTGCCCACCCTACCTTAACAAAGCTTGCGTGTGTTTGTACAGCTGTGCTCATAGCTGTGGGAGTCCCAGGGATCCCACAAGCCTTCAGTTCCTCTACCTCCCCTTCATCATTTACCAGCACACAAATGTGCACAGAAAGAAACTGTAGAAATCTGTCTGACTAGCAGGTTAAAGGCCCAAGATTCAAACCCTGTTTATTTTCTTTTCTTGATTTCCTGCTGCTACAGTGAGTAAATGGTATTTTTCTCCTTGCCTTTTTACCTGTTTGTCTATCGCTGTTTGGCCAAGAATGAAAGAAACCATCCCTTTCAGGCTCCTTTAGAGGACTTCAAGGGACACAGAATGTTTATGTGCTGCTCTGGGTCTTCAGTGTTTTGTTCTGTTTCAGTGGGGGTGTTGGCATAAAACGGGATATAAGTCACATGGAAGTAAATCTACCTGTATCTCCTGAAACTTCATTCTGAGGAAGGGATGTATTTTAATTAAAATTAAACCAATTCACAATTAAGTCCAGTAATGTTTGATGCAGAGCAGTTTAGAGGCAGTTAATATACCTTTTTGAACTGGTGCCACAAATTACAAAGTCTGCCATCTGGGGAGGTATTACATTTGAAATTAAATAAAGAAAAAAAAAGTCAAGATGTTTCTGAAAATTAGCTAGCAACTTCCAGCCAACCTCACATACATTAGGATTTTTTTTGAGCAGCAAAAGAAAACAAGGAGGAAAAAAAAGGTTCTTAAATTATATCTATTAACCTAATAAAGTCCAGAAAGTAAGAATTTCAATAAAATGTTAGCTTAGCTAGTGATTTCAAAAGAAACTCTATTTGTATTTCAAGTATTATTGTCATTCCTGAAGTCTGATGCCAGTTTGATAAAAGCTCTAATTTAGAAAAGTATAAACTCTACTAACAAAAGAAATTAAAAACTGTCACGTTTTCAAGGGATCCTATTACTTAGTTCTTGCAGACATTTCTAATTAGAGAACTGTATTCATTAACACTTGATATGTTAGCAATCTGCCAAGATTTCTGCTTTCTCTTTCAGTCATTTGGGCCTCTGTTCTGCAATGAGCTAAGCAGAGCCTCACGTCCACATCCAGCCTGACTCAGGGAAGGAATTCAGATAGAGAGCAAGAGGTAAAGAGGTTCCAACATAGAGCTTGCAGGAGCAAAGGGCCATTTCAGTTCCTTACCCTTTTGACCCTTCTTATTTTTTCATTTTACAATTTTGTAGACATAAAAAGGAACAAGGAAAACCTCAGGAGTTGTCTCCACTGGCATCTGCTTCTGAAAGTGAGTTCACCAAGCTGTTTAAAGAGGAGTCAGTCACTCAGGATTAAAGATTGCATCTGTGTTTGAAAAATCACCGTGAAGTTTCTGACTAGAAATAATAAAAAAATAAAAGTCAGTCAGCATTTTCTGTTGCAGCACTCAGAATTGTATCTGACATATCTGAAAATGGCAAATAAAAATCCCAATTCCTTTAATTTTTCCAGCCTGCTTTAAACCAGTTCTTGCTTACTTTGCTCTTCTCAGATTATCCCCACTTTGCACATCAGATAAGGTGCTTGCTAGCTGAAATGAAGTGAAGAGAGAGAAGAAGTGTATGGATACACAAGTAACATTCACTTACCAAATGACCATGTTAAAGCTTTTCGTGGAGAGTCTCAATGAGGTGCCCCAGGGAAAAATTGTAAAGAAACACCAGAAAGAAAAAATGTTATTAAGTATAAGAAATCTCCAAACACAGTATTCTTCTGTATGGCCATATTGTTGCTATATCAAAGCTTTTCAAAAATCTGGAGATTGACATTTTTGAAGGGGGTGGGGGGAGGAAGGAGAGGAATTGCCTTTTGACTTTTGACACATTTTCAGGTTCATGTTTCCATGAGTTCTGTCCAATTTTAATAGTTGATTTTTTTTTTCTTAATTAGGAGCTGAAATTATTTTCTCATCAGGCAGAGTCCTCACTTTAGGACAAGGAAGAGCTTCATGCCATACTTAATCAAAGATCCTACTCAGCACATGGTTACACACCTTGTTTCTTTCCACAGACATATGCACAAGAGACCTTTAAGAGATCTCTGGTTGTCACAGTACTGCCTCTTGGGTCAGGAGAATTTCTTCTGCATCCTGGAAATAATTTCAGAGGCATTTCATGGATGAGACAGTAGGACTTCCATAGTCAAAGCTCAGGATAAAGTGAGAAGAATAGTATTCAAATACCAGTGCATATTATCAAATTCTGTACATTTTCATTAAGGAAGTAAGAAATATTATTCACTGCTGGAAGTATGACTAGCTGAAGAAGCTGCTAATATTCTTTTCCAGTTTATGAAGTTAGATTATAAGCAGACAGTACAGGAAGGGGTGAAGGACTGGAAAACTCAAGCCCTTCCCTTGAGATACATTTGGAAAAAATCTGTGGGAGAGCTGAAGGAGTTTTTGTTTGACTTTCCGTTTGTTTGGTTTGTTATAGTCCAAAACAGAAAAAAAGCACGATATAATAGAAATCTCTTCAGTGATACAGAAGATCCACCTCCCATATTAATCAAAACATGCAAAGATAGGCATTTAATTGGAGGAATTCGTAGAGTAAAGCAAAAAGGAGAGATTATTGCAAAAATCTGGAATGGAATGTCTCAGTGAACAGGAATAAAACACAAACTTAGTTGGAAGCAAATGATCATGTTCGAAACCCCCTTTTGGCATGCATACAAAATTCATGATGTCTTTTGCATCCAAGTGAGACAAGGTCTCCTCAAGGCTACTAGCCTAAAATCTACACTTATTTCTGAAGAACTCTAGGAGCTTAGTCCATCACTTATGCCAGAAGACTTTCTTTTTTTTTTTTTTTTTAAATGTTCAAATTACCAATGAATTTTAGACCTCCTTCACCCAAATAACAAAAAAACAAAACCACACTAAAAAAAGGAATTAGAAAAAAATAAACATGCAGTCTGACAATTCCTTACCTTTTCTGTCATCATGAAGACTAAAATTAGAGGAAAATCCAAATATGCAGTATTTTTTCACCATCTCGTGCCAAACATTTTTTTATACTGATAGGGTAGAAGCAAGTCTTGACAACACAGAATAAATACAACTACATACAATGTGCTGATAGACCACAATGGAAAATCTTAATTATCATCTGTGTATTTGCCTCACACTTTCTGTGGTGCTACAGATGTAATCCTGACAGCATAGGTCATCTGCATTTATAGGCTTTTAGTACCATTAGAGATATACAATTTCCAAAGTGAAAATCTGATGTGACTGAATGACAATCCCTTAGTCATGCTATTGTGGGGATAAAGCTTCTGAACAGTAGATAATATATTAAGGTATATTTTGCTTTTAGGTGATCCAAGCAGGGAAAGCTATCAGTTAGTAGAACTGCACAGTGCCAGGCAGTATCAGCCCCCATTTTTGTGAGAGGGGCCCATTGCAGAGAACACATTGTGATTGTTATCAGTCCTCACAGAGAAACCAAAGATCAGCAGTTTTCAGGTTTATACCTGGAACTTGTGAGATCTTGAGATTTGTAGAACATTCTGGAAGAGTTTTATAATTAGCGAGTGATACCATTCTCATGCTGGTAGCATTTAGATTAAGACTGTGCTTAATATTTCTTTTTTATTTTCCAGAAGGGCACTGCTTCACTGAGGGCTCTTCCTCCTGTATCCTTCTATGGTTCTCACTGACATTGTGGGATTTAAGCCTATTCCTGCTTATTCACTGTCTTTCAAACCTTGACCTGGAAATGCTGCAGAGCAGATGGCATACTGGGGGGTATGACTGAGTTATTGCAGGAAGAATTTAGGAATATTGGAAAAGCTAATTAAAGAGAAGCAAGAGAAATAGAGAAAGAAGAACCCAGAACTGAAAAACACTCGGGCAAATTCTTACAGGAAACTGAGATTTCCTCAGGGAGACCAGAGGCTTCTCCCTGTAGTTCCAGGAAACACATTTTCCAGAAACAGCTATTGGTGTTCAGGTGAACAGATGACAAAAGGAGAGGAGGAGAAGAGGGTAAGGGTTCAGTAGGAAACTGGGATGAGGAAAAGGACAGGAAAGAAATATGCACCATGAAGAGCTCCAGTTGTGGTGTTAATGTCTCAAGAACTCATGAGATGTCACTTGGCTCTGCAGAGCTGCCACTGCTGGATTGGGAAACTCCATAGCTCCCTGCAAGGAGGTTTGTTTAAGAAAAAGCTTGTCTACTGTATGTGAGAAATAAACAGAATATTGCTCCCCATGACTGAGTCTTCCAAGTGACAGTTTTCATGTCTGCTCTGCACCTGTGAACATTCTTGTAAAACCCTACAAACCTAAAAATAGCAAAAGTGAGTGTCAGTTTGGGTACAATAATTTTCAACATGTTGAAATTAAGTCTAGCTGCTTTTGCAAAGCAATGCAATGTTCTAAATTGCTTGAAACAAGATAGGTTTGTAGGGTTTTTCACTACTTTCTGTAGCACAGAAAATTGCATCTCACACTGGGCAGTGGCATGCAGGAACTTTAATTTCTACTACTGAAGAATTAATCATAAGAGGCAATGTTTGCATCAGACTCCTTCAGGTTTAGATTTTACTCTCAGCTTTTGTTTTAAAAAAATGCACAGTTAAGTTTTGCAAGTACAATGAACTGACATGAAGCAATGAGAAAGTTCTATAGAATGGAACTGGTAAAGCACAGCTTTTTTCTGTGAAGGCTAATCTAAGTTATTTTCACTTGTGAACATGAAACAGAACACAAGACACTAAACTGTAATTGAGCATTTTCAGTTGTATATATTTACATATGATATATATATATGTGCTTATATAAAGTAAGACAGAATGTTACAATAAAATATACTTTAAAAGCAGCAGTTTTATTAGAATTGCAATGCATGGAAATGTTCAAAAAGCATTTGTCATTCAGCTTATTTTGTATGTGCACAGTTGGCTTCCTTCCTCCCCATCATCCTCATCCTTGAAAGCACCATACTGTTATCCTAAGTAGTCTGCTTCCGGTCTAGCCTTCTTTAATCATGATGAAAAGCCTAAAATCCAGAAGAAGATCCAATGTAATGATAGTTTTTTTAAACAGAGAAATACTTGGCAAGCATTTATTGTGATTGGCCTCGTTATAGCGGTAGCAGAGATGTGCCAATATGTCCATTACAGTTTTCTTACTCGCTGCAATATCTCAGTGGAGAAAGTGAACTTTCAGCTCTAATTAATGGTGGCAAACTTGTTGACTTTTCTTATGGCATATAATATACAAAGACCCTGTTTGTTTATTTGGGTCTAGTTCAGATTGGTTCTACAGATTGAAATTATTCTTGCATTGTTTTAATTTTGGGGTGGAGTTATGAACAGTTAGGAATTATACAATGCAATTAACCTCTTCTCAACAGAGCCTTTGATACATTTACTATATGGAGAGGTTAAATCCTGAAATAGTTGTTAAAAATAATTGCTAAAAAATAACTGTCCATGTACTGTAACAATAGTTTTTGTTCTGAGTTTTATCAAAAGTGAGAGGGGACTCACTGCATTCTCAGGAAAATTTCTCAGTGAATGAGGGTGCAGTGAAGGAGGAAAGTTATGTAGTCTTGCTTACCAGAAGGAACTAGAAGGAGCACATCAATGAAAACTTGAACTGAGAACTCATTATCTTGTTGGCTGTCTACAGAAAGGTTTTTTTCCTTTTTGTACAAGATAGCTTTTAGGGCAGTCACTGTTTATCTGATTGTACTTCATTCATACTATGGCACAACAAAGAACAGGGCTCACCAAAACCAAGGATTGCTGTTACATTCTCTAAAAGGCCTGAAAATCCTGCAGCAATGTGAAATCCTGTATGATAAGCAGAATATGATGTCATCTCCAGGTTCAGCAACATAGCCGTCTTCCTGAAAGTCAATTAAACAAGAATTTTCATGCTAGGAACAAGCATCTGCTCAGCCAGGGTATCTGTTGGTTAATACCAGGGAGTACCTTTAAACTCATTATTAGGGCGGTCTTAACTCTAGTAAATTCTTCTGACATTTTCATACTAAGGAAATAAGCTTATGGCAATCATGGACACAATAAACCTTATTAATTTAATTTTCTTTTAGCAAATTTCGTCTGCTTACCCAAATGTATTTATATGGAAGAAATTTATGAATTTAACCGGATGTTTAAAGACCTGTAAGCATATCCACTCTCTTATTCTTAGATCCCAAGGTAATATACTTTCATCTATAGATAGCATGAGAAATGCAATGCAATCTGTCTCCTTTATCTTTCAAAAGCAGAAATAAACAGCAAGACTGAATCTCTTTATGACTTCAAACTAAGCTCCTTTCATTTTCATGTACCTAATTCATATTCTGTTCTCTCTAGTCAATTTGTGACAAAAGTGTCTTTATCATCCTCACTTGTTAGTATGTTTAAGTAATGCAATAGGAAACAGTAGCTTAGCAGTGAAAGACTACTCCACATTTCCTTTTTTCCAGGAGCAAAAGGGAAATGTATCCTTACTATACCTTATGGACGTAAGATTCTTTCTCATCCCAGAAAAATTTTTCCAACTATGAAAAATGCTGAGCTGATCTTTTGGGTGCTGGAAACTTCCAGGGAACTCTCACACAATTTAGTGCTCTTACCTAATTTTTGTAAATAACTGCTGGTGAGATAGATACTTTTATTTCATATAAATTACTGTTACTACCTAAGGCTCCCAAAGTTTGAACTTGTTATACTGGATGATTTAAAACACAAGAAATGTATTGGTATATTTTTTTGTGTTTTCCTTCATAATTTTTAAAAAATTTATTTTAGAAATACCCATACAAAGTTGAGGCAATTATTGTTGTTTGAGTTCCTAAATTACTGTTAATTGGTTTTCACCTGAAATCACAGAACTTAATTTATCCAGGATATCATAACTCTGGCCAATATTATGTGATTTTTCAACCACTTCATATTTTTTAATAGGAAATAAGTGTTAGGACATGGCAGTCACCACATTTTTTCTCACCAGGTATATACATATATTAATGTATGCATAATATGCAACAGGAAACGAATGATTCCAAAGGGAGAATCATATATCACTCAAATATGCTATTGCATATTCACTATATGTGAACATTTACATGCCCAGATAAACTGTGGAATCACTATGATTGTAGGTGCAAATTATGTAATTGTACATTGCCATAACTCTTTGCCTATGAAGTCACTATATTTGCATATTTGTGTGATAGTGGCATTGGGATTTTCAAATTAAGGAATTTACTCTGGGGCAAAACATTTAAGAAAATGGAGTCCTAAAGGGTAAGTCACGCTTCCATACAAATGTTTCTAACCCTGAATCAAACTGGGAGAGGTAATGAAACAAAATTATGTCTCTCAAGAACGTTATTGGAAGATTTTCACATTGTATCACAACATTTTTAAACAGCGATTGCCAAGTGGCAATGCTGCAGGCATCAGGATGAAAGGGCCCTTGCATGAAAGTCTGTTAAAATATCATGGATATGAAAGAGTAGTCATGCAAATGTCAGTTCCATTTTGCAGCTCTTAATATAATGCTTCAATCTAACAAGTAATTCCAGCCATTATATTTCTTTATTTGCATCACCTGGACTTCTTCAAGGGTAAGAAAGACTTGAGAGTGGGCCTGTTGAGCTGACTGACTGTGCTATCACAATCTCTGGCACAAGCTCCTTTTTCCTCTTACTCTCCCACAAAGCAATATTAAACTTTTATGCTATGGGAGGGAAGGTCACTTGTTTCCTTAAATTAGCAACCTACTACTGACTGCTGGAATTTTAGAGAGAACAAATCCTCCATAAAGCAATGTGTTTCATGGTCTGGATTGGCACATATCCAAAATTATGGAATAATTTATAATCTTTTATTTGAAAGTGACACATGATGTTAATCTATCCTTAGAAGAACACTGAGAGCATGACTGTGCCATCTGGTGCACTCTGAGGGAGAATTTCCCAAGGCAGGGCCACAAAAGTGAGTTAACCTATAGACACTCTGCAGTGTAGACCCAAACAAGTAACACACCATTGCTGCTCCCCAGTTAATTGAGGGATCAATGAGATGTTTTTCTGACATGCAACTCCTCAGCAGGGTGGATTTCCCCAGTCAGAGTACAGCACTAATAATCTTCCTTGAACTTATTAAGTGAGCTATTTATCACTTTTACTTTAGTCCCTAACATCTGTAATTCCCTCTCTTTAATAAGCACTTTGGTCATAAGCATTACTCCAGTAGTTTAATGAATTGATTTTTCTCGTGACTGTGCAACATTAGTCTTCCACATTTCAATAGATGTGCTAAAACCACTGTCAGTCATGCCCACTTATTAGTTTGCAAGGTGGCTCTTCTCTCTACATAAAACCTGGCCAGGAAGACAAACCAATCCTATATGTTATCTTGTTTTTTGTTTAAAGTTAGTGATGGGAAGTATGACAACTTTGTCTGAATACACTGGCTGTGTGAGCAGCTCTGTTTGTCCAATTTTTCCAAACCAAACTCTTTTCTGTTCTGAGACTCTATCTCTCTGTATCTTCGTTTTTGGCTATCCAAAGGCCTCAGAAAATGCTAGGCAAAAATTGGCACTGGTATGCTAACAGTACTTCCAGCTGCCTGCCTTTACAACTTCCAAGTCAATCTCAAGTAGAAAATCAGATCAACAGGTTGTGTCATCTTCTTGGAGAGGCAAAACCAGTGGGAGGGTTTAGACAAAGATGTGGATATGGAAATTTTTTCACAAAAGACAAATGTTGCCAGAGGTAGCTTATAACAGCCCATCTGCTCTAGTGAGCAGATATGGGGGCATGATCCACTCTTCGTTATTTATGTGGGGTTTATATTTGTAATGTGGAGTGAGAACAATACCCCTGTTCAACACCAGCTGTATGATTTTAGATAGCACTCACTAGCCAATTGCACAAGACCAATTCCAATCTGTCAGTGTAGTGTGGTCTGTCCTGTCACAGGAAGTGTTGTTTTTGGAACTGTTTGAGCAGCCATTGCCATTTTACTGTCTACTGACAGAAATTAATAGTGAAGGCCTTGTAGAGCAATTTATCAACAGCTGTTTGAATTCACACTTTTTTCACCCCTCCTATCTCCAGACCAGAAGGACTGCCTGCCTATTTATGTCAAATTGTCAGTGGAAGGTAGAAATTGCGCAGGATCAACTGGGAGTAACTGATCTCAGTGACACAGGGTTCTGTTAAACTCCACTCGGGCTGGTTTCAAAAGGGGCTGAGAGGCTCCAGCTCGGGCTGGTCACAGGGGAGATGCAAACTCAGATGCCTGCAGAGCCCAGCCCTGTGAGTGCAGGGCCAGACAAAGCGACGGCGCAAAACCTCGGAGAGCAGCCCACGTTCTCCCTTCAATTCAACCACAGAGCATAAAGCAAAAAATACAGACATGCTCACAGACATAAGAAGGAAGTTTATTTTCAGCCTTTTCAGCCTTTTAAACCTTCCACATTCCCAGTCTAAGAGAAAATCTGAACTACAGCTGTGTTAAAGACTTTTGTAAATTCAGTTTCTTCTTCTGAAAATGCCAGGCTGAGGTTATTGTTCTTTTATATTCATAGACTGTACTTGTGATACAAATTGTTCTACCATCCACTGTGAATGAGTGTAATTCTGCTAGAATAAAACAGTACTCATAGATATACCTTATTAATAGTGACAGGGTATATACAAATAGTGCTAGGATGGCAGTGCAATTTCAGTATTAATAAAAAAATAATATCAAAATGAAATTCAAGATACATACAAAAAATCAAAAACAAAGAAGTGAACGGAATATTGACAATCTTGTGAAACAAATTTTTAGGGTTTGTTTTTATGAAAATAAAATTATTTGCTAATGAGAATATTATTTTAAACAGTATTTGTGTGTGTGAATATGCATAAATATAAATTGAAATTAAATCTTCATTGAAAAAACACCACTCTGAGATACACAGAGATTCTGAAAGGATTACTTTTTTAAGCACGAATGACATTTATGTATAAATATGTTTGTATGCAATAGCTTTGAAAAAGATTAATCTCTAGACAGGTTTGCCCATGCCGTTTTTCTCACTTGCTTGCATCACTAGAGAAATAAACTTTTAAATCTTGCAGAAACTTTGAAAGCACATTTTCCAGTAGCAGGCTTTATTTTCAGCAATTTATCTTTTGTAGCTTCCTTTCTTTGAATGCTACTTTTGATGCTGTTTTGTATGAAGGATAACAGCAAATGGTCTGGAAGAACCTCAAAGAGGTCGGAGACAGGGAAAAAAAAAGTCTGCCTTCCTTGACAAATAAAAATATGCTTTGCCATTCTCTCATGCAAAACGCTGATTTTTCCAGTATAGGGGGGGGAAAAAAAAAAGGGTGTTCTTAAATTTCTGGCAGCACCTAACATAACCTTCATTATTCGTTATCCTAACCACATCATCAAAGCCTTAAAAATTCAGAGGAAAAATTTGGTTTTTTTTTTCTTCAAAGGAACTCATTGTATATTTCACCATGAATACAGAGAGGACCGATTTTCTTTCCTCTAAAAGGTGTGATTTTTATTGCAAATCAGAAAGACTGTGGAGGTCCAGACTATGTTTTACACCAGGAGACTGGCACACAAGGAGCCTTCATGACATATTGCAAGGTCAGGAGCTGTAAAAATTAATGCAGAGAGCATACCCCAGTTAATAAACAGTTTTACAGAATCTGATCAGCCCAGGAATGACTGGAATATACTTTTTTTTTAATATAGTATTTGTTTGTGGTTTGTAACTCCTTGGGAATACTGGCTTGGTTACTTACATGAAGTGCAAAGGTAGGAGCATGAGAGAAACATGGATAGAACCATTGGAGCAGGGTGAAGGGTGAGGAAAGGTCATTCTCACTGAAGGACAAATAGGACTTTGAAATAGTTTAATACACTAACTCATCTTAATAGAAACTGATTCTTCTGTGAAATGTTAATTAGATCTTGCCTTTGTTTCTCCATTTGAGATGTCTGTCCTGAATGTTGCAGGATGTGGATGTTGAACTGCTGTTCTGCAAGTGGTGCAGGAGAATTCTCCCACCAGGACCCCCTTAGCACAGGTAGTGAGTTTCACCTGTGGGTGAGTACAAGCACAGAAGTTGTTGAGTATTTTGAGACAATCTGTCATCTGTCCATGGCACTGATGTAGCAGAGTCTAGGGCATACTGCTTCCACAGAGGAAATATTTTACTCTTGCTTTCAAGCTGTAGGTGTTTTAATAAAGACTACAGGCAGCACCTACTAAATTTAGAGAAGAAATGTAGGTAAAACCTGGATATAAATACACGGACCTGGTTGAAATGTGAAATTGAAAATGCAGCTGTGAATTGACTGTGGCTGTACTGTCCATGTTATGGATCTGAGGACAGCAAATACATTAGAAAAAAATACCTGCTACAACCAGCAACGATGTGAGATCACATTTGTACATTAGTACATTTGTACATTTGATTTGGGTGCTCAGAGTGTCTTGAAAAACATCTGATCATCCCTGTGTGCTTTGTAATTATCTGTTTAATAACTTTGTTTCACCTCTGTATATTTGAAGACATGCTTTTCTTTAAGAGACCTTCTCTTTCAGTACTCCTTATTTATCATTGCATAGAATTTTTTTTTCCCATGATACTGGACCCCACAGCGAACAATCCCTTCTCCCAGCTTCACAAAATTATCCACTCGGGATATTTCTTGTCTCCTCCGTGTGTCTTGCCCTTATATGAGAGGTCATATTGTGGTAGTACAGGACAGCTGCTGGGTGGACGCAGATGGATTTCTGTTCCCTGTGTTTGGTGCAGAGAGTAACTGCTCTTTCACTGATACTTAAGATTAAGGAGCTAAGAGCAGCTGAGACAGAGTTATATATGTGTGCTTTAGAGGTGTTGATTGCTACTGTGTTGGACAGTGGGAAAAAGTGGCATCTTAAATTGTTATAATTAAACCAGAGCCCTAAATCAGAGAAAGCCTAATGCAACTTACCTCTTTCTAAAATTATGTTTTTTCAGCTGATAAGGCAACAGAAAAAATGGAACAAGCAACGTTACCATTATGTTATTCCTTCTCAGCATGGCAACAAAATGAGATAGCAAAAGTAAACAATGATAAATTTATAACCAAAATGTGTTTGTGGGGAAAATTGCAGCCCTCTTCCTGACCTGAGCATGTAATGAGGATGCTGAACCAGCAATGCTACTGGATCAAAAATGGTTGTCATAAAATGAACAAGATTTCAGGGAAACAGACAAATGCAAAAACAGGTAAAAATATGACTGTTTACATTTTTCAATAGTGATTTTTTTTCCAAAAGTTTTCTTAATCCATGAAAAATCATCATAATTTCACACTATTAATCAGTTTTGATGGTTTAATTTTTCTACTTAGTGTTGAACAAGTGTTCTGTGATTGTGAGACCTGATGAGATCATTGTGTAAGAGCTTGTACTTACACCTGTTTTGCTTTCAAGACAGTGCACTCAACAGACATGGAAATAAGAGGGTCAAATAAATCTTGATCAGAGCTTTGCCCACAACAGATTACAGTGGTTTAGCCATAAGGCAGTGAGAGATAATGTTTCAAAGGTGAGTAAGACTGTGCAAAAACCGCTTTTGTCTTGCCAAGAGGCTAATCTGATTAGCAGACAATTCTTTCATGTTTTGGGTGTAACATCTTGGAAATGAGACTTTTGGTCTTTTTTCTTCACTGAATTCTACCAGTGGGAAGAGTTGAACAGGTTGATTTGTGTGCTTTCCATTGGGATATATAAACACAAGTAGAACTGGTTCGTGGGTTATTTCAGCTGGTAGAGGCTCTCTGTGCTTTTTGTATAGAAAATAGGTGTTTATTACTTGGAAACCCAGTAGAGAGTTGTCCTTTAATCATCTGACTGTGGGATCTGACATGTTATAAAATGCACCTGTTAGAGGCTGTACTGGAATTCAATTAGTTCTCATGTGACTTTTGCAGCTGAACTAATGGGCTGAAAGGTTATACTGGGTAAATACAAAATCCCAAATTGATTCGCAGGAAAGCCTGGAGAAATGTCATGATTTCACTTTGTAAATTTTGGCCATTCCACAATAATCACATTGTTATTTTGCTTTGAAAAGACCCTAACCAGGGTGATACTGGTACTTATTTTGCAATTTCAAAAAAGAAAGTCTTTTAATAATACTTTTCTGTTAAATGTCAGATCCTTCTGAGTAAGAAAGAAAAATTGCTGTACTACAACAACTACAGTTTGATAAATGTTGACCATTCATTTCCACTCATTGTTTATATTGTCATGTTTGACTGGTATATCAAGTCATACAGCAAATTCATTAAGAAGGTTATTATGACTTGTTACAAGGAAGCAGTGATTTTAATTGATCTGCCTAATAGTAACCTGTAATTACATTGTAAAAATTTAATAATAAGAGATAGTTCTCTTTTAGGCATATCTGCTATAGAAAAGATTTTTTGGTGTGTGTGTCCACCAAGAATTTGGCAGATTTATTTCCCTTCATGATTTCATTTGACATTCTATGGCATGGTCTGGTATCAGCTCCAGTATGCATTTCCTACTTTTGCATTGAACAAACAGAACTTTTACTGCTTTATTAATAAGAATGGTAAAAGAACCTATATCTTGGATCAGTTTAATGCAATATTTTAGTGTCTTTCACATTTTGTACATTTTAGATTTTGCATCTTGTAAACACCAGATTAAAAATACTTGGTGCTTACATACATCTACATAGCAAATGCATAAAACCAGACTGTGAACAAGATAATAAAAAAAGTTAGAAATCTGTGTTAATACCTACACAATTTTTGTTATCTTGCCATATTTTTTCCAATCCTTCATCTGTTCAAAGTTGAAGCTCACAGACTTTGGTCTCTTGGTCTAATCATGCTGTCTCCACATATTGACACAATTGTCATGAGCTACTGCTTTCATAATGCAGAAACCTGAGATACATTATGCTTTCCACAAAACCCATTAACAGACCTTATTCTAAAATGACCAGAGTTGTTGATTTTGTTTCCAAGTGTATTTTGTTATAAATTAATGTACGGATGCTGTATAGTTGTTTAGTTTATGACGTATTATCATGATGGTAACTTTGTTTTGCCATGTTGAGAGGACCAGCGGAGCACTGCACGATCCTAGGGAAGCTGCAAGGCTCTTGAGCTGTAGCCAAAGCCCTTCCACCAGCTCCTGCTCCCCACTGATCAGCCCCTGAGAGCAGGGATAGGAAGGAGTTGGATCATTATGCTGCCTCCTGACTAAGTTATATTTTCAGTAAACTTGTTCAAACAAACCACCAACCCATTTTGGCTGAAACTTTCAAAATAACATCAACCTGAGGCAGAGTCCTGGCAAAGAATTTAAGCTTTATGCACTGTTTTAAGTGGCATCTGAGAGAAACCTTAGGTGGCCTTTTAAATGGGACCTTAAGCCTGGAGGAATACAAGATAATTATCAAGTAGTCTGTTTTGTAACTGTGAATATCCAATATTGGCTGAGTAGATAGGTCTTTTCCTCCCCATGCTCAGCTGGTTTTAGATTTGAATTTATTTTGACTTTAATTTTTTTAGCGTTTATTAATTAGCACAGTACAAAGCTAAACTGAAGGAATAACCTTAGTAATCCTTTGAACAGGTATTGCTCACCATTTCTTTCTCTGGTTTTTGCTCATATTTTCTTTTTTTATTTCTTCAAGTGGAAGATGCAACAGATTTTGACAGCTAGATGACTGTAAACCCTGGTTTAGTAGAATGAATGCATCCTTTATGAAGTTTTCCAATTTTTGAGCAAATAAATCTAGCATTGCTTCTGTGTACTTAAGCTGTCTCTAGTCAGTGCTTGGAGAATTGCCATTCCCTGCTGCCTCTAGTCAGTGCTTGGAGAACTGCCATTCCCTGCTTGGTTGCTGCTGTGGTTAGAAGCCTAAGTAGAGTAAAGTTATTGGGCAGCTGGAGGTAATGTTAATTAATAGATCTTGAAAATGTCTTAACCCACAGCCTTAGAAGAACCAAACCTACATTTCTATTTGCAATGTATTCTGCATTTATAATTTTAAAACTTTTATTTTGGAAAAAAAAAATTTAAAATTAATTGATGATGTTTTTCTAATAGATAATTAGTTTTATTACTTAATCCACTGTGATCTCTGGGATTTCCTGTCTGGAACATGTTATGATACAAATATCTTGCCCATCTTGAGACAGTTACTGAACTATCTGAGGCCATGGAGTGCCCTTACATAATTTAGATTATCAACAGTAACACTATTTGACCCCATAATCACTAATCAAAATGCTTTCGCTGAACTTGAATCAAATGTCTTCCTATTGCTCTATGCTAATTATTACTTAAATATAAAATTAAAAAGAAAACAGAGAATTAAAGAAGATCAGACAAACACGCATGGAATCACTGTGATCACATCTTAATATGATGGAAAAATCAGTATTGCAAGAATTGATAACAGAAGAAAGTTCAGGATGTTCACGTTCAAAGTCAGTGTGATGGTACCACTGCAAGCCAGATGTGTCCCCTTGAAAATATGAAACAATCCACTTTTTT
>JANRMJ010009662.1:0-26083 GCA_025584955.1 Alethe diademata | reverse complement strand
GCTGGTATAGAAAAACCTCCAGGTCCTATCCATGCTCCCTCCTGGCCACTGCAATAATTAACCCTATCGTGGCTGAAACCAGGAAAATCACATTATGTGAAAGTTTTTGAAATTCATTGAATATTTGTAAAGGAAGAACTCACACTTTGGTGAGGGCATGCATCACTGTTTAAAGGTTAAAAAAAATATATGCGTTAATCTCTTTTCTATAAGCTAAACAACACCAAGTTGTAACTTTTGGATAGTGTCTCTGTGGTGTTAAGCATTATCTGTTTTACAGATTTGAATGGGCCATAAATATCCTAGCAAATGGAGAAATTTTAATTTTAAAAGTTTTCTAACTTTTTCTTGTTATTCTTTTATGAAGGAATTCACCTCCATCAAGCAAGTCAGTGCAGATTACATTCTTGAAAGGGTTGTCTTACCATAACAACTTCATTTCTTTTACACAGATATACTTTTAATATTTAAGTATAACTACAGAACCACACCAATGAAGAGGTGCAGACATGCTCTCCTCTCCTGACAAAACACACTACAACAAGTTGGTTAGAGTACCTGCTTGGTTAATGGTAGGTTTGAATTCCATCAGACTGAGAAGTGAATTATATTTGGTTGCTTCAGGCTGGGCTGCAGTTTGCTGCATAAATGGCAGCAGCAGCAATATTTCAGAAGGAAATGGCCACAACATTTCCTGAAAGGTCCAATTCTGTTGATATTCATGGGGAACACCGGTAACATACTTCCTGGCTGAGGCTACTGAAGGGACAGAAATAATGGAATATGGAGTTTTCTGGATCCTCATTTTATTTAAGCAAGCTGGAAATCAGCATTGCCTTGCTCAATGTGGTGCAGGTTGTGAGCATTGTTCTAGACACATGGGCATCTCGGGAGTGATGGAGATGGAAACAGAAGCTAATAAGCTTGGGAATTCTATATTGCAACCCTGGATGGCTGTTTTTACCTCCCACATCCCTCCCGGTTTAGGTCCTGCATTTCTTTTACCAGAGGACCTTTCAACCAGAAGTCAGGGAACATAATTTTGCTATGATTTTATGTTCTGAGGAAAACTGTACAGTGTTGTTATGCAGCCTGAAAAGTAACACAGTGAGAGTTACATTTGGTACAAATGTACATTTGGTACAAAACATTCAGGCTGGTGTCTTACAAGTCAATTCACTTATAGCACATTTTGCATACCTAATATTAGTTGCAAACATTGTAGGGACTCTATCCTTCATGGTTGAAGGGTTTGATTTAAAACAAGGTAACAAAATTGCCTGTAAATGGCCTAATTGCATTTAAAAATATTCATTTCCATTTTAAAAGAAAATCATGCTAAAATAATCATGGTAGTCTGAAATCAAGTGATTGGATTCTATTTGCAAATGATTGGGGTAAAAATGTAAATGGATCTGAAATGCAACACGATAAACCAGCTATGTTCTATACGTCTCTTTTAATTCACTTTATTATAATCTAAGGAGAAAAAAATTAAGGTACTGCTGTTAATGGTAATTATTGGAAATAACGGTACATTATTTCTGCTTAACAGACAATATCAGTAATTAAATATATTTCTGCTGGTCTTGTGACCATATGCCTGCAACATGTAAAATAGATTTTTTCTTTTAAATTTCTTTTGTTCCCAGTACTGACTGCCTGTCAGAGTGAACCCTCCAGATTCCTGTGTGTTGGTATCCATGGGCTCTTTCTTGCCAAGCTGCCAGTCTGGAGCGTCACACCTTACTGCCTTTAAAGATTGCCCTGCAGAGATAGAGGAAAATGGCAATTTTTACATGATGCAGTCTGGCAGCCCAGGAGATTTGAAGTCAAAACTGGTGCCAAGATTTACCCAGGAGAGCAAGCAGAGGCAAAAAGAGAACCTGGGCCAAAGGGGAAAAAAATAAAGCAAAGGAAGAGGGAAGTGAAAGGCAGGAAAGCATGGCAGAGTGGGAGCAGGGTTTTTTATCAAGCGTGGAACACAAGGCTAAGTATTGGACACTACATGTTGTTTGCATGTGTTTATTGAGAGGGTCAGGGTCCTAAAGAAAGTCAAAAGGAAGAGGTCGGCTTTTTTTGCATGCCCCAAATTGTAGTAGATTGCAGAATGTAAATGAGACAATTATTACACCAATGCTCATCAAGCTGTGCTGGAAAGACTTCAATAGCCTGATGAATATGCATGCAAATTTGTTAATTAAGTTAATTATTCTGCTGAAAATTCATTTGTCTTCCAAGGACATTTTCCCAATGATTTTAACATGCTTGTGCCATTAGTCATGCTCCATGCTATTTAACATTACTTTTTGTCCACTTTTTCTTTTCCTCTCTTTCTTCTTGATTTTCAGTTCTATTCAGTTTCTGTCGTTGTTGCTTTTTCTGTTTTGATTTGCTTTTCTTATTAAAGCTTTAAAACCAGATAATTGTTTCTCTTAATTGACCCCTGCAATGCTGCAAGATGCTAGCAGCCAGCTCCATAGGAATCCCCCAAAACTAGATTTCATTCAAATACTTGCTTCATATATTAAAAATCCCTAAAATGTCACCTAGGAAAGAGGGGATGCCAGGGGGACAGGAGCAGGGGGAGCAAACCTATCTGGCATCATTAAAGCTGGAGTCTGAATGAGTCCACACAGGAATCAAGAGGAATAAATCTGTCCTTGCTTCAGGCTATTTCCTCAGCACAGACTTGGTTTGGCACAAGGTGTTACCTTGCTCCAAAAGGTGTGATCTTGTCACACCTCCCTTCCCTCTGCCTGTTCAGCTATACATAGAAACATATGTGTTCAAAGAGGAACAAGAACTGAGATACTTTTCTGTCACCATGAGGGCCAAAACCTGTTACCATGGCAACAAAAGGGAATCGTGAGTTTAAAAATCATGTCTAAATGGCAAAATGAGATAATTTAAAGAAACAGAAGGATTTTTTTTTTCCTCCTGTGCAAGGGAACCACAGCATTATTACAACTTTGCGGGATTACATTCTCAAAAAAATCTTTTTCTATCTGTTCTCAAGTCCCCATCACTTTAAAATGCATCAGAGTACACAATGATTATTTTATACATTTCTGAAATGGGTTATTTCTCTTAAGTTCACTCATTTTTATTCTATTATTCTCTTGTTCTATTCCATTGCAGATAAAAAAAAATGTTTGGGTTTTTTTAGCAGAAAGATAAAGCCTCAGTATGGCAATGGGATGCTTTCTCTCTTCCCACGGCAACAAGGACACTAGGAAAAAGCTTAACAGAAAAGAATTAAAAGGAAGCAAAAATTGCAGATAATGGAGTTTAAGAAAATTAATTGGTGAGGATTCTCTTTTGTGCATTCCTTATACATTACACAGTCTGAATGGCACTGTAGTGTCACATAGATCGTAAACCAATTAGGACGGTATTCTAAACCCTGTAATTTCTGTAATTCCATCTGCTTTAGATGGTTTAATTAGTGAAAGTCACAAAAGCCAAATATATTACAATATTTTGAAATCAAGCCCAAAGGCAAGAAATAAAAGTTACAAAAGCCACTTTATGTGCAAGTGGGCATATTGCATGAGTATATGAAAAAGAGGAGGGTAAGGCTTTTTCGTTTAGTTTTTTTTTTTTAATTGAAGATGGGTCAAAATATATTAGTAGTGTAACTTGAATCATAAAAAAATGACAGTGGCAAAATTGCCATGGATTCTAAAAGGATAAGAATTCAGCCTAAAAGATGACAACCTTTAATCCTGAGCTATCTTTCTAGCAGGGATATGACTGCTTTCTTTATTACTTAGATCCCCCATTCCACTCCTTTTGACATCAAAAACAAATTCCTCACTGGGGACTCTGACCGAGGTTTTCATTTGTAGTGTGTGGTTGATGAACTCTATAATTTTTCTGACTTTAAGGTAGTGAAAGGAAAGGCTGGTCAATGGATATAGCCCTTTTATTCCAGGCACTTTGTCCTGAAGCAATTGCCCCAACTGTTTTATATTCCTAAATTTTACCCAATAAACTGATGAATGCTTTATTGAAAAACTATGTCTCAACTGGGTGATTATATACAATGTATCCCTGTTTTTATCTTTCTAAAATTTGCCAGGTCCAGTGTGTATGGAAACCCACTGTGCTGGTAACTTCTCTCCTGCCAACAGTCCCAGAAAAGTTCTTAAGAAGGATGAGTTGCATGAAAGACAATTACATAAACAACCCATTTATCACTTTAATAAACTGTAAAGAATAACATCTTCTTTTAAAAAAAGAGTTTTTCAGAACTTTAAAAACATTTACAACCAATAACATAGCTCGCAATGCATTGTATTTATCTAGTGGTGGTATTTCTTCTGCAAAGCAACTGTGCGTTATTATGGACCACAAATAGCTTCAGTAGCTGGTGACTGACAGCAGCATACTGAAGACAGGGTGTATGCTATTGCACTGTCTGTCACCCTCTGAGACACCGTAGGTGTCCAGGGCTGTCTTTGCTGTGAAATATTACAAGGTAAAACTGTTACTCATAAAAAAGATGACTTGTCTTCCCCCTTAATGAGAACACAATATAGAATTCAGCTATTAATTCATGGTACCTCCTACAGTTCAAACAAATCACTTTTGTTCTAGCTGTTGTGAGAAATGTCAAATCAATGAAGATATCTTACATAAAAACAATTATCAAACAGTGATGATGGAAAGGAAAAATTAAGGAGAGACAACAATTATACAGCACAGTTAAAAAGAAAGGGGGGGCTAATAAAATGCCTGTGTCTTTATAGGGCAACAGCTGCTCTCTGGATCTGTTAGGAAAGGTTTTACTTATAAAACCAGGCATATACTCCTGTATATTTGATTCTATAACCATTTACAATGTGATAGTTCTAGTTAAGAGAATAAATGAAAAATTTTTCCCTATCCAAAATCTACACTCTTGGCTTCAAATGAAGTCATAGCAGAAGCAGCTGTAGAGATGAAGGACACCTCCTGAGATTACCTAGATGTTTGACTCTTTCTCTGTGTAACACAGGCAGCCAACTTGCTCTCTTTTCCATAGCCGAAAGGTTGCATCCAAATGTGTAATGACTGAGACACAGACTCAGACAGGCAGGGAATGAGAGTCATTTATTCAAAGAAACGAGTTTTATACACTTTCTCAAGGCACAGGATTTCCTTATTATGGCAATTCTCACTACATGACCTATCTCACGCATCCATGTCAGCAACTATGTTCTAAATGTCCTTCTGTGGGGTGATCACACGCTGTTCACCCATCAGTCAGCTTCCAGCAGGGTCCTATCCAGCAGGGCTCTGCCCTGTGAGACCTCCTCACCCCAAGGTCAGGTGGAGACAAGCCTCTCTGTGCTGCCCTGTGCCTCTCTGTGCTGCCCTGTGCCTCTCTGTGCTGCCATGTGCTTCTCTGTGCTGCCCTGTGCTCCTTTGTGCTGCCCTGTGCTTCTGCAGGCATGTCCCACAGCCCACAGCCAACTCCACCGCACCTCTTCCCACACAAATATCCTTGTGGTCACACCTACATCACTGTAGGTGTGAATGTACACCTTTCCTCCCAGTTCACAACCCATTGGTAAAGAGTAGTCTGAACTTGTGCTCAAAGTTGCTGATAACAACTGAGTGTCTGGCTAGTGACTCCATTAGATTAAGAGTAAAGCTGTCAGACCATGGACTACAATTTTGGCAAATACCAATGAGGTCTAGAAGTACCAGTTTTTCAGGTAATCTCTTTGGGGCAAAATATTTGTGGTTGTATGTTGCACCAAATGAGCAAATTTGGGTGAACCATACATCTTTGCTAGTAAATTCTTTAAAAAGAAAGCACTTTTGCTTAGCATTCGAGAACCTCCTTCCTTTATGCAGCTCTGGTTCCTGTGCCCTTGCTTTGTATTTTTTTGTTCTCTGGACTTTATCAGCACATTTTGGGATTAATTTCCATTCTTTGCTGCTTTATGACTCCAGTGTAAGAACACCAAAGACTTAGCCATGTGGACAATATTAAGCAGTCTATGAACAACAGAAAATCAAGATAAACATTTATGCCACAACGAGCAGAAGTAAACTAAAGAGAAGAGTTTTAAATCCAGAGCTAGAGACAAAAAGGAAAGAAATAAAGGTAGCTATTTAGTCAGAGAGGTTGTACCAGAATGCTAGCTTTCCATAAGGGTTAAAATTGCCTCCAGAAGTACAGAAGTTCCACAAGTATGTGGAAAATCCATCTCACATCACCCCATACCCATAATCAGTGGAATTAGAGGTCAGTGAGATGCCTGTTTTTCGGTGCTAGGAAGCCACACTGTCATCTGTGGAGAAATCGTGGGATACTTTGTACCTCTCTGCTATCTGGTGTCCTCGAGGCCCAGCTGCCCATCAGCTCCCACTGGCAAAGGCAAAGAGCATAGCCCACTTTTCCCAGTGTGAAGAGAGGCTAAAAAGCATCTTGCTACCCACTGCAAGGAGCAGCTCCTGTGCTGAGCCCTTCGTGTTGCTGTAAATCAAATCATATCAGCCAAAACCTCATTTCCTATTCCGGCAGCAGCAGCATCCCCTGTGCCATGTTGGGGGCCACAGACTCATCCTGGGGAAACTATCTGAAATTCCTCTCTCTGTGCAAGTTATAGTGACCCTCTTGCCAGGTCTGAGAGGTCTGGCCCTCCTCACAGGACACATCCATTCCACAGAGCTCCAGCAGCGCTTTGGGCTCTGGAGCAGCTCCTGAAGGAGGTCTGTGTCTCCTGGGCATGGACACAGAAATAGTTTCACCATGAGATAGAGCTGACATCGAGCCCTGGTGTTTTTTACAAACCACTAGGGCAGCAGGAATGTTTCCATCTGCTTCTTACAGACGGATCTAAAACCTTGAATGGAGAGTGGTTTACTGCCCTGACTGAATATAAATGACCACTGACAACAGTACTATTGGAATACACTATTATTCCAATGGCAATTTTACACAAAATTTAGGCCAGTGCATCTCATTCCTTCCTTATCCTTCTGCTTTCCAAAAACCACTACTCGAGCTACAGTCAAGTTTTACAGACTTTGAGCTGCACTGCTATGTTTCTCCTTCCACTGATCCTCAGAGAAGTACTTAATGTGTCCTGAGGGACTGTTTTCCTCAGGGTATTTCCCCTCAAGGACAGAGACAGCCTTTGTGCTTCTGCCTCCTCTGCTACACTTTCTATTGATGTCTTCACTGCTAACTGCGGCACTGAGATGGAGGCAGCAACAGTGGTTACAAAACCTTAAAAACTGATACATTTGAGCCTTCAATTGCAAAATAAACTTATAAGGGGAGTTGACTCAGCACATGGTTGCACCAATTCACTTTCTTCATTCAAAAATCCAACTCAACCTATTTTAAAACAAAAAAGGTGTGGGAAAAGGCAATAGTCTTACCAGTGAATTAGTCATGGCAGATTTGGGGTCTTCTGAGACTGGTGGAGCTACAGAAGTATATCTAATCCTGTCACAGTTTAAATTTAATATCATAGCCCACTCTCCTTGTGTTCACTAGAGCATTCAATTGTGATTTTCCCTCTCTAGGAACGACTGTATGAAACTCACGAACTGCACAAGCACTTGTTGGGATGGTGGCTGGAAATGCCCAAGCAGTCCAGAGGATCATAGACCATTGTGACAGATCTTCCAAAAGGGGAGAAGAAGTTGGGTAGGGAGACATGGGTTGTCAACCCTGCAGCCACAACTGGGCAGGAGCTTTCACCACATCCAATGGTTGTTTCCTTCTATTTTCATCTGCTTCCCTATGAAGGCCAACTCCATCCTGTTCTGACAGCACAGCTGTGTTGGTCAGAGGTGTGACAAGATATGTACTCTGACAGCCTAAGCTGCCACCACACTCTGGCATGCTATTTTTCTCCAGTTATCGTTAACACTCACAGTGAATAAACCTCTTAATGCAGATTGTCGTAAATCCCCATTTGTCTTCTGTTCTTTTAGGCGAAGAAACACAATATGTGTCTGCATTGCAGTCACAACAAAGTCAGTGAGTTCTGCCCACCATCCAATCTCATTTCAAACCAGCAGATGTGTGAATGCAGAGCCACACTACAGACGAGAAGAGACAGATCAGCTCCTGCTGAGCATCACCAGTTAGCATGAATAAAGCCAGCCCAGGTACACCACACACACTCAAGTGTGTCAAAGGCTCACCATAAAAACCCCTAAAGTCTACAGCTGAAGATGCTACTGTGAATTCTTGCCAATAGATAGAGATATTTGTGATTTCTCTCAAAATCCAAGTACTTTTGAATCATGAAATCGTGTCAGCAATTTCAGCCTCTGGTTTATAAAACGAAAACTTAAAAGTAAACCTTTATCCAGGGAAAAAGTCAGAAGTGAGACCTCCATTCTCAAAACAATTGTGAAACGACAAATGTCTCTAGAGATTTTTTGAGGGCTGGACACACGAGCTGTTGCTTAGCATGTTTTGATTTATTCTTCACTTCTTAAAACATTTCATCTTCTCATCTCTGCAGCAAATGCTAGTGAAGGTTTTGGCATGCTTTGCGCTCACAGTAGAATAATGTATGCTGATCCATACACTCCAAATTTTAGGAAAGGCATGTTTCTGAGAGTCCAAAACCCAGCTACATCAACAATTTACACAACAGGGTTTTTCAGCACCAAGAGGATTTTAAGCTCTGTTGAGCAAACATCAGGTTCTTATCCCACAGCTCCTCATTGTGATGTTATTCTGTTACCCAGTCCAAAGGAAGAGACACACGGTGTATTTGATTTATGTGATAAAGAAATAGGGCTTGGATGGAAGGCATTCTGCCCTGCTGACAAAGAGCCATATGTACACCTGAAGTACTGGCAGGAGACAACTTCTGAAGGTAGAGAAAGAAAAAAAAAAAACTGGATAAAAGAAAGAAAGAAAAAAAAAACAAAACAAACCAATTCATACTTGCACTCCACTGGTTGCTAAAATTTACAATGGGAAGGGTTGTTACAACATTTGCAAATTAGGACATTGCTAGAATTACTTAGAGACTATAGTTAACTACATGGGGATTACTGTAAACTGAATTTAAATATTCCTGTACACATTTTTATCTAAATCTTCTTGCCCAGAATAGACTAGGGTTAACTTTCAGAGGACATTATGACTTTGCTTTTAATGGAAAAAGTAAAAAGACAGATGCTGAAAGTATATACATTTCATATGAACAGATAGTGTAATGCCAGTTAGAAACCAATTCAATGGCAGGGATTTTTTCCCTCTGTATTTTTTGTTGTGTCATGTGAATTATCCCTTCTGAGCTTTTTTGCAATAACTCAGAGAAATAAGGATTTCCTTGCAGAAGTAAATAGGGCACCTTTTTCAGTCTTCCTCTCTTCTTTCCCTCCTGCTCTCTCCTGCCACCTCCCATCCCTTCTGTACAATTTCAGCTATATTTACTGATAATGAGCAAAAGTTTAAATGATGTAGTGAGGGTGGTTAGCACTCTGTTAAATCAAGAACTTCAACCTTGAGCTCGCAAATATTGCTGGGATCACTGGTGGCTAAAGAGAGACATTTTCAAGTAAAGCTGAGCAAGTGCCTAATGTCTGCATCTGTTCTGCAGAAATACTAAATATCTTTAAAATTGTAACACAAGTGCACTGACACTGCAAAAGGAAAATCAAATGTCATTGAGGAGTGAATGGTTAAAAAGGTTGCTGGGGATCCTATTTGCATTTTTTGGATGGCGAATTAGGTCACAAGGGTTAATATGTTACAGAATGGTCTGTCTGTTATTATGTTTGCTGTCAGAACATATCTCAGTCAAGCACAACTACAGACTAAGGGACTGTCTGATCAAAACCTGTTTCTTGTTTAGAATCTGAGTTCTTTTTAGTCTCATTCAAAATGAAAAGCCTAATAGTTAATACTTTAAAATATTTTGCAACCTATGTGCCATTGCAGCAAAAGTCATGCTGTAGAAAAAAAATTATGACAACACTTTGTACCTTATTGTGGTACAAAGCATCAAACTGATAGTTTAAATTTGTGAGAATTTCCCTGTTTCTTTCATATAGAAGACTTTGTTTTCCTCACCACCAGTCCAGTATCACCTTGTACAACATTGCAACATTGGCCAAATGCTTGTGTCCCTGCAATACTGAACTGGAACAAAACCACTATTCCTATGGGCATATTCCCCCATTAAAATGAATAATTTCTCAGCAGTCTAGGTTACTTTAATGGACATACTACTTTACACTAAGTTTTTGCATCAGCTCTGCCCTCCAACTACAAATGCAAAAAGACTATTCACAACTGCATCATAAAAAAGGAAACTGTGTTTTAAACATGTGTATGTTCTTTAACGAAAGCAGCATGCAATCTGCTATGTTTTTCCCATGTGTTGGAAACAAATCAGATGGAAAACATGATGTACTGACCAGAGGTCGCTCTTCATCTCTCCCTATGTTCCCCCAGTAGAAAAAAGATTTTCCTCTCTGAATGACTCTGTCAAAGAAGTAACTGATAGAAAAACTAGGTATTTTCCTGCTTCTTACACAGTACAAGATTGAATAAAGCTGAGCAAGTACATCACAGGTCTTAATTTATTTGGAAAGTTTAGATGTCTTCTGACTTCTGAGAGACTTCTTTATTTCTGTATTCATCTTAACATATTAGGACAAAGTGACACACAGGGATTACCTTCCTCTTTTTTTTCATTAATGCTATGTTTTTAAAAAATCATTTTATACCCACTTATTTTTCTGTGTTGTCAGTTACTGCAAAACCAGAGGAATTTTGCTACCATTTTCATTCCCAGCCTAACATGGGCAATTTTGAACTGCCATCAGATATGTCAGTTTGGGAAGACTCAACTAGAACACAAGTTACTTGCTTCTTGTCACCCTGGCTCAGTGGTTCTCAGAAATAGGATGACAGTAAATTATTGCATTTAAAAGTTTCATTTTTCCTCTTAATATTTGCTTCAAATTCACTGTTTCAATAAATATGCCTATTGGCAAACTCCTGTGTGAAATATTAATCTATCTTGTATGAATATATACTCAGTAAAATCATTTTGATGTCTACTCATTTCTCCCTATAATACTGCATATGGAGAAACAAAGGTACAGTTGAGAAGTCATTTTCTCTGGCCTATCAGTCTTACTGCTTGTTTTCCTAGGTGCTAGCTCCAGGCTAGGAGGATGACAGGCTTGCTGCAGTTTCCTCACACACTTTACAGACCTTCACTTCCTTTGCACATTTCTGTGTATGTTTATGAAGAGTAGACTGTAGGACTCCCATCCACAAACTCAGTGCTCCCATATAGCAAAACATTTTACAGAGCAGCTACATTATTGTGGTTTTGTAGTTTCCCCCCCAACTACATAGTCAGCCACAGCACAGGAACAGGAGCAGGAGAAGACATCAGGAGAAATGCTAATGTGCTTGAAATTTTTTACCGTATTTACTGCCTGCTATAAGCCATTCTCTCATGTAAAAAATTCCTTTCCTCTCATTTAGTTTGCCTGTAATTTTGTGGAAGGGATAGTATAACTGAGAACTGAGCTTTTAGGCTAAATGCTTAGACCTCGATGAGATGAGATCTCCAAAAGTATTTGAAAGGAAACTATCATCTACTAGTGAGCTTCCATGATTATGGGGTATTATCTGCATACTTAAGAGCTTCAGCTGGTCACTGAACAGACCGGAATAAACTCCATTTTCATGATTATATCGCTGTCTTTGGACCTAGACTGTGGTGTGAGTGACTTTTCTTTCACCTTCCTCCGTTGAAACAACAGAGACTCTTCTTAGGCCTTAGAGAATCCTACATAGTAATGCCAGTTAAAAGGATCAAACACCCAAATCTTTAATTTCCCTTTATTTTCATGGTTGTTAGTATTCTACAACTCATTTTAAGTTTGTAAGAGTATCTCAGGAGTGTTTGTCGGTGTGGGTAATGCAGAGAGCTGTCTATTGATCCTCCACCCTTTCAATACCTAACTATTGTGGCTAAACAGCTGAAGAACAGCAGTGCCCAAACGCTTCTGTCACAGCTCTGCATTAGAAACAGATCTAATTAGCAAATGCTGAGCAAGACTTGAAGTCTAATGATGTAAAGCTTTGGGGGAAAAGCCTAGATCTGCAGATTTCACTGAGGTCTGTTTAAAGTTGCACGGCAGCTTGGCAAGTCCTGGCTGAAAAGTGTGTTCTACCTGCTATACACTGTCCCCTGGACTTGACATCATTCTCCAGAAGAGATGTATTCCTGTACCACACAACCTGTGGCACTAACATACAGAAATGAAATGTATAGAATTGCTTTGATAGATCTGCGGGCTGCACTCAGAGACACAGAAACTGAGGGTTGACTCCCACAGCCCCACCAGCAGCTCTCACATTCCCTCTCAGAGTGTCACTGAGCTGTGATCCAGCCAGAGTTCTGGGCTAGGAAATTTCTGACAAGCCCATATCCACTCCCTCCAAAAGTCCACAGTAGCGTAAAATTTGGATAGAAAAGCAGATTTCATGCAACATCAATAGCTGTTTTCCCTTCCTTATTTCTCTCCCCAGCTCCTAAATGCTAACAGGCAGCAGGGGCAGCACATCAAGACACACTGGGGCTGGAGCCTGGACAGGAATGGTGCAACAGCCAAGCCCAAGCATCCTCTCCTGTCCCTTTCCTCCCTTTCCATCCCTGGCTGCAGCAGGCACAGCAAATGGCCTCTTTCTCACTGCAGCAGTTGGCTTCTATTGTTTCTCCTGGGCGTCAATAGGCCTCCACCACTCTGCTTTATCCCTGGAACAGCGAGCACCCCAGCAAGCTGCTGCACTGTTTGTCTCTGTAGTCTCCAGAGACAAGAAAGACTGATTTTTTTTCTCAAGAAATGACAGGTGTCTGCTCTTTGGCAAGGCAAGTTTAAGTCTAGCACAGCAGACATACCGAGAAGAAAATAATCCTCACCTGGATTGTCCCTCCAGCATAAAAGGTAGTTTCACTTGGTGGGTTCTGTCTGTTCTGGCAGTGTGGTGCCCTCATGTTGGATGGGGGGGGGGGGTACAATATTGGAAGGAAGCAATGCCAAGCCTATAAACACTATGGGCAGGACCAGTCACTCCAGCTGCTCCTTCCCCTCTGCACTGGGCTCTTCACTGCTGTTTGCCCTCTGTGAGGAGTCAAGCCTGCATGCCTCTCTTTGCCTTTGCCTGTTATTTTTTTTTCCTTTATGCTCTCTACCCTTCCTGATGATTTCTTCTCCTCCTCCCTGCCCTCTAACAGTAATATGCCTGCTTTAAACAGATCCACCTCTTTCCTTTCTGCTACTCACTGCACTAGCTGTCGAAATCCCCTATATTCTCAGTCTCTGAGATTATTCTTTGCTCCTGGGTCTTGCAGCTCACAACCTACGGAGCCCATCTTCCCTTATAGTTCCTGAGGACTGCCCGAGTGTTCTCATCAGGAGCACCTTTCTTGCATACAGAATTGCAGCAGAAACTGCTAAGTTCCCAATAAGACAAAGGGAAGCACAGTTTGGGGCACAGGAGTCAGGGCTGCTGATCTTTCTGATGGGAGTTGAGAATTGATGAAACCATCCTATTTCATGGGGTTTTGTCTCCTTCATCGTCCTACTTCTTCTGGCGTGCTGCAAGCCTGCCAGGAAGTAGGCTGACCTAGAGAGAGAAACAGATACATTTTTGGTGATGAGAAGGGAGCAAGAAATGGGAGGGTTTCTCACTGGTAAGAAATATCCTTTACAGAACAGCATCAAATTTGGCAGCTCTGAGAAATCTCTCTGGATCTCCTAACCCCATCATATGCCACAGCTAAATGATAAAGCATGTTGTTATCTCATTAAACAACAGTGACAAAATCCAGAAAGTAGGACATTGCTTTCTCCTGAGTGGTGCTGCCTCTCAGCTGAAGACCAGGTGGGCTGCAGGAGGACTTTTGCCACTGATATTAAAAAATCATATCTCACCCTCAATCTTAACCATTATGAATAAAAACAATTGCAAAGTAAAGCAGGTGATCAATGAACACTACAGGGAACAGCAGGGGTCTGTTATGTGAGTGAAAACCCATCTCACAAGTAGCAAAATTTTCCACACTGAAGGAAAGATTGAATGGTTGAAACCGAGTACATTTTCAGATAATTTCCAGGAATTTCATGTTTCAATAGGATTATTAGGATCTTTTGTAGGGCCACAACTGCCAGGCATTTAAGCAGCCACAACTAAAGAAGATATTTTTAAACTGAAATTAAAAAAGAAAATACAAAAAAAAAAAAAAGGATTAAATTAATGTTCCTTTTAGAACTTTGATCCTTTGATATTTCACATTAGCAAACTACATGCATATGTTCACACATACTTTGTATTAATTGACACATTTTTAGCTTTTTCAGTTGCCCTTCTGCTGTGGCCTCAAGTAACAGAAGGGTCTCATGGCTTTGCTTTGAATGGACACCGAAGTGCTTTCAGACCAAAAGTACTTTCACTGCAGCCAACAGAGACCATTAAATTCCCTGTACTGGAGTTCCTGTAAAGCCTTCACCAGAGGAGGCCCTATACTATTTGTCTCAACTAACCTCTAAAATTCAACTTTTCCCCCATTATTCCCCTTCTTGCAAGAAATAGAATGTAATCAGAACCAACATTACCACTCCTCCTCACTCCAGTCCAACTAACTTCTTCCACCCAACTAATGTTATGCATACACCCTCCCCACCCCAATATATGCAGCTCATTATAGGAACCTACATAAGGTAAATTTCTGTATTTATGTTTTTATTTATTGAGCTATGACAGTAGTATTTCTTCCATTTTCCCATATAACTATGTAATATTTCACAATATGTCTTCTTTCCACCACTGTGATATTTTATCATAACAATTTGGTCAGATAGCAGTTATTTCAGTAACAGAAAGTCTGCAATTTTCTGTAATTTTTGTACTATCCAAATAGGATTATACAACCTGTGTAAATAATTGATCATTCCCACACAATGTTTACTAATGTAGCTATCTTGAATCTTGTGAAAATGAGGAAAACAAATGGTAGAGAGTTTAAATGGCTTGCCACAGGGCTTACCAAGAGTCAGTAGTGAAGCCAGTCACAAAAAACAAAATGCACCTGACCCTTTCTGGATTGGTGATTTCTCCTCCATGCACTAGGCCAGTCCAAAACAAATGAGCAAAGGATTATCCCCAGAATGTATAGTATTAGATAGCTGATGCTGTTTTAAAAGTAATTCTAGGTAATGAGAAATATTGCACCAAGGTTCTGCAAATGTGGCAAGAGCCCAGGAGAAGGCTGGGGCTCCTGATGCCACAATGGTTCATCAACAGGATAAACATTCATCTCTGTCTTTGCTAACAAGCCACAGAACAGAATCTAGGATGACATGTTTAACTACTTTCAATCTCTTTTCTAATAGGAATAAATCTATTATTCACAGAAATTTACATAGTTTACATCGTGATGCAAAGCTGGGCTTCTGCTCTATTCAATTACAGTTCATGTTGTATGGGAGGGATTATAGTGTAGCCAGCTCAGCCAACACACTCATTTCTATCCATGGGTATTTTTTCAGGTTTAACTTCTCTATGTAGAAATTTTTGGCCAACAATTCTTTCAGTTATTCTGACTACATATACTTAATTAATTGCAGAACTTACTCAGGCAAATTTCTGTAGGCAAAATATGATAATAATATTTTGAAGAATCAGAAAAAAAATTGTGCATTTTTCACAAGTTTTTATATGTATCTATTCTTCTAGGTTTGAGACAAAGAAGCTTATGTTTCAAAGGTGTTTCAAAATTTCTAGCACACTGCAGAAAACACTGAATAGACTTATTTGAAGTGAGACACTTTGGTATCTTTCCCCATACCCAACTAAATCTCTGGCCTGTGGTTCATTGGAATGCTACCAACAGCATAGCTCCAAACAATCTTTGGTTGTTCTGAAAGGAAGAGCAAAAGTGAAAGTAAAGCATGAAGAAGTCATTATACAAAATCCTTGCAAAAGTATGTAAGGATTGAACCAGTCTGCGTAACACTGAGCCTCAGAGCTACTGGCAATCTACACTGAAACCTGAGAGTCAAGTCAGAAATATCCTGAATCATATGCTAAAAAAATGAGATACTGGTAAATCATTCCAGAAAGCAAAACCAAATGCAGCCTAAATTACGCAGCACAGTAAAATCCTTTTCCATAAAGAATTAACAACAAAGAATCTGGAAGTCAAGTTCTTCACCTGCTGAAAGAGAATTTTCTCTTGAATCTAAAATAATTACCATAATTTGTGATAGTTGTCCTTCTATTTATTTATGTTTTTGTTTGTTTGTTTTTTTTTTCTTTTTCTGAGAGAAAAGGAAGATGCCAAAAGAAAACAACAAAAAAAAAAATCGGAAGAAAAAAACTCCGCCAAAGATATTGTCATCTGAACGAAAGCTGACTACCGGCTGGTTTCTGGCGGTAAGCCTTAAGTGTCGTAAGGAGAAAAGGAACGGGAGATAGGAAGGTGGGAGCAGCCCTGTGAGCATCCCTCCCCTCCGGCTGTGATCCCTGGGCGCTGCCCGCCCTGCCTGCGGGACCCCTCTTGCTGAAATCCCTGGATCGCAGTGACCTCTAGGGGTGAGCTGTACATCTGCAGGATTCCCCCGGTCCTGGAGGAAATGTGTCCTTTTCCCACACAAAAAGAGTCTTAACAGGATTTATATTGAGGATTATCCAAAAATTCCTCCAGGAGTACCTCGACAGTGTATCCAGATATTTGGAGCAATGATAAGTATTTCCAAATATGAACAAAAAGGTTGCTTTACAGAAAGCAGGTTGATGTAATGATTTGAGAACATTATCTCAGAGTGGAAGAAAATAAAAAGTGAAGTAAGTACCTCTGTCTGTTGAATACAGTGGCAAAATTCACAGCCACCTTAGCAAGTGAAGGATGCAATGGACTTTCATTAATTCTTTACTACCCAAACAGAATGCAGACATAGTCCTGCAAAAAGAACAATGCTCTAAAAACACCCCAGGAATCCTTCACACCTAAAAGCAGATAATTTGTGAGTGTTGTTCTGTGATAACCCACTCAAGACTAAAAACATTGAGAATGCATTGACCATTTATTCAATGACTCCTTCTTCTTGCCAAATCAGCTTAAAAAGTCTGTAAGGCAGAGAAACCTATGCTGCCATGTTATGTTTGAGTACCTTGCATGATGAATTAAAAGCTCAGTTCCTGTTATTGTAAAAGTTGTGTAATCAATTTGTAGCATGCATTAGAACTCCAGGGAACTGGAATTGGTTAAATTAATAATTGTACTACTGTTCAATGAAGCTATAGTCGAACTCTAAGGGAAAAGAGGCTTGGATCCAATGTTTTAGTTCAGAGAGGAGGTGACACATAGCTGTCCTAAGGAGAAGACAAAAAGTGTGATGATCTGTCCAGAAGTCTGATGAGGAATGATCTTCCACCTTCTTCCACCCAGGCTGATCCTTCAAAGGTATTTAGACAGATGATCTGGCTATTTCTGCAATGTAATTTTTTTGCCATTAAAATTTTAAATAACATTAACTTCTCTGCAAGGGAAAAAAGAATCACAAACAATAGAGCAGCTAGTTAGGATTTAGTGGACAAGACCACAGACAGGGGAAATACTGCCTGGTATAAAATGAAAAATAAAACAATTTTTAAAAGGTCCAATGCTTCTTTAAGTAAGGGAGGATCAGAGCAAAACAGCCTTGCAAATCAATCATCCATTACAAACCAGAACATATTGGCATCTCAGTCTGCAGTCACTCAGGATGGGGGCAAAGACTCCTGATGCCAGCATAGCTTGAGGCTTTTTGAGACATCTGGTCATTTCTCTATATGAAGACTGCAGACAGAACAGAACATATATGAAAATTAAAAGGAGGGGAAAATCATCTTGTGAGTGTTGCTGGGATGATCACAGGCAAATGCAGTGCATTGACAAAAACAAGCAGGAGGTGGAGAGGAGTATAACTGGACTTGGCTGCATACAATATAACCAGCATCCAAAGCAATCGATGCTATTTTCACAACCTTCCTGGAAACAGTAAAAGACACAGATTCAAACAGAAGTTGAGTGACATAACACGAGAGGTCACTCTAGAATAGCCATGGAAGCTCCCATTAACCCTGCAGGGCGACAAACAACAACAAAACACAGCTAGAAGTGCAAGAAGGTTACACCAGAACTGGGCTGGTTTCTTTCCCCCTGCATGTAGGTTTTTCAAAAATATATAATATTTATACATTTGTTCCCTAAACTATCTCTTACACTTTTTTCTTCTCCTGCTGATACTCAAAAAGATGGAACCAGATTTGACCTAATAGCAATGTGCCAAAGTGGAACTAACTGTCACAGGAGAAAAGGATAGCATTTCATCAGTTATGTGATGAAATTATTGGGAAAAATATTATTGCCCATGATAAGTGGTGCAGCTTCACTTAACATACAGGAGTTATGAAATGGTTCCAGAAGGGAGGGGTGGGAGGGAACGAGTGGGTTGTTTCGCCAAATTACTAAAAAATAATGAAGATCAATGGAAAATAATCAAATCTATCTGTGGCATCTAACAACAAGGTCCCCTGATGTTCTCTGAGTGTTTTACTCTGCCTTCAGTAGCTTTTGATCTGCCTTTGCAAATGAAACCTCTTCTGCCATGGGTACTTTTCTTCTACTTCATTTCCATTTTCACAAGGGAGTGAGTTATTGTCTGTTTTCTCAACTGTACAGTGATGCTGTCTTCACTAAATATTGGCTCTCAGATCTTTTCTCAGATTTGTGTCTCTTCCTGCAGCATATGACTTGCTTTTATGGAGAGAAAGTTTGCCATTTTGTTAATAAAATTCTCATTTTTAAAGAAAGAAACTGAAACCTTTCCTCTAATTACCTACACTCATATAAACTAATAATGTTAGTTTGGTAATTAATATGTCAAATTTCAATGGTAATTTGCACTTTACACTGGCTTTGTGTGAGTTTGCAATAACATTTGCTACATTAAAAACATGAAGTGAAATCTTGGCCTCATTTGAATCAAGGCCCATGCCGCATTGGTGCCTACTGAATTCAGAGGTATTACCTGTTTGCTGTGAACACAGTCATATGGACACATCCTTTGGCACATGGCATCACAAATTAATATCTGTCTTTTTCCCCAAAGAAGTATAAGATGTGTATAATATATGATGGTGCCATAAAATATTTATTTAGATTAAGTCCCTGCTCCCACTAAAATCAACAGTAAAGGATTGTGGTGATCTCAAAGGGACAGGATTTCACCCTAAAACAGAAAAGCAGTTCTGTAATTGGGGAGCACAAAGAAGTCAAGCTTTAGTCCTGGAAGCTGCTTTGCTACAGTTTTCTTTCATACAGATGTGTAAATATAGTGCATTGCCTTTTCACTACACTTTCCCATGTTTTGACTGCTTTTTGCTACACGAAGTCACACAAATTACGCAAGTGACACTTGTTACAAAAGTGCCAGATTTGCTTCCTCTCCACTGTCTCTCCCCTAAAGTAAGGGGAGAAAACATGGAGAAAACAGAACTATGGGAAGGAGGAGGAAATGTCCTGTGGGAAAACATAGCATGCAGCTAGGGAGTGTCTCAGCCACGTTCTGTTTCCGTGAGCATTGGGGCAGTATTCATTCAGCCTTAAGAAGGATGTCTCTGTTGTCTGCAAGATGTAGACCATATAATTATCTCAGAAAAGTTTTATGCCTAGCACTTCTTTTAAAGATAAAATAATTTAGGTTGTTGGCTAAACAGGCCTCAAATAATGCTGAGCTTTACTATCTTCTTTCTTTCTCACCCCAGCCCTTAGGTACATCTCACTCACTGCGCTCCTTCAGCTACCTCTGCAGCCTTCAACTCCTCAGGGAATTAAATCAGCCCCCTTCAGGTTAGGTACTCCACAGATACCACCATCCCCTGGGTCTCTGCCTGAGCTTCACAGTCTCAAAATCTATTTTCCAGACCTATCTTTAGAAAGAGCATACTGTGAAGCAGTGAGACCGACTCAGATTTCAAAGAATAATAGAATGACCCTTCAGACCATCTAGTTCCAACATCCCCACTATGGCCAGGGACACCTTTCTCTAGACCAGGTTGCTCAAAGCCCCATCCAACCTGCCCTTGAACACTTCCAGTGATAGGCCATCCACATCTGGATATCCTGTTCCAGTGGCTCACCGCTCTCCTATTCTTCCTAATATCCAATTATCCTGGGGGGAGTGTATGGTCCTGTATCTCCTATCAGCTGCTCTATGCCCAGACATGAGTCCTGTAGCTTTAAGCTCGAAGGGAATTGGGGTGGGCAAGGTGGTGGAATTCTGTTCAAAACACAGATAACTCACTCAGTTTTTTTCCCTGCGGGTCTTGGCTCTCTTCTTGTCCAGGGAGAGACAGAGAGGTTTTCTTCTTTTTTAGCTAGGTTTTATTTCAGTTAACTGAGACAAGAAGTTTTTCCTGGGACTGTGGCTTCTTCTTCTTCTTCTTTCTCCTGGAACTGTTCAGCTTTTCTCTGGTCTGAAACACCAGAACATCTCTGGGGCCCCCCATGCTGCGGCCCCAAAGGCCAGGTCTGGATCCTGGAGGGAGCCTGCAGAAAGGACTGCACCTACAGAGAGGACTCAGAATCTACTGGCTCGTCTCTGCAGTGAGAGGTTTTATTATTTAACTTTCCTTTTTTTTTCTTTTTTTTCTTCTTTTTTCCCCCCATGCCTGTGAGCACCCTCCTTGTTAAATAAACATTGGGTTTTTTTCACTTTCCTCCAGAGATTCTTTTTCGAACTTGGGTGAGGGAGAGGTTGCTGAAACCTGCCTTCAATTTGAGGACATGTTCATTTCAGGAAGTTTCCTCACAATTTGTCTCAAACCAAGACACTAATCTACATCTACCCTCTTTTGGTTTAAAGCCATTTCAATTTTAAGCTGTTTCAACCCATTACCCTGGTCTTTACATGCCAGCATGGCCAGTGCTTGCTGGGCTAATGATCACATGGCAACATCCTTGGGCAAGCTACAGACAAGTGGGCAGTGAGTGCCTCCTCTCTGTATGGAGCACTTGCACAGAACTGCTATGGGGAAGATGCAAAATAATATGTGGTATCATAGAATCACACAGACATCTGGCACGAGTAACAAAAATGTCTGTTTAAAGCTTCAGAAAGTTCTGTAAAAGGAAAGCTTTTCAATAACCCTGGGTTTCTCTTAATGTGCTTTTTGAAGTCCACACAAAGGCAAGAAATGGCTAAAATGCGTAACTAATGCAAAATCCCAGTGGCTGCCAGTGAAGAAATCCTGTCTAGACATTTGCATGTAACTTCCAGTGCTGTGGCTATGCTACTTTATATTATGGAGCTTGTTACACCTTGACTTAATAAAGTGGTTTGTAAAAGAACTAAAAGAGGCTGAACCTATCCTGGGAGGTTGAGCTATGGACAGCTAATAGCATAAAAAGAGTTTAGACAGAATAATGAAAACATCAAAGCCGAAAAAAAGTTTTTATTTTAATGTCATTTCTGCAATAACAACAAAAATTAGACAGAGTAAGTTTCTTAATGTGAGGCTAAGTCACAGGGAAATCAGGGACCACTGCTTAGACATCAAGGTATCTTTCAAACCACTTATGTTTTTATAGCCGTTGTGAAGAGGTTGCCTGTCTCCCAAAGACTGTAAAAATAATGATTTCTGCTAAGATGCCATCTCAGCTTTTTAACAATAAACACTCAAGACAACAGAAATAGTGTTTTTTTCTACTTATTGTTCAAGATCTCACTAATACAAAACTGTACACAAAAATTTGGTGCTTTCTTGAGTTTACATGGAGTCAGTTTTACCTCCAATGTTACATTTGACATGCTTGTCTGTGTTAGCATCGGACTGTAAAGTAAACAAATGAAGTTTTGTGGGGAGAAAATATTCAGAGTTTCCTTTCCAATGCTGAACATTGCAGAAACCTAGGAAAGGAATATTTAAGGCGAGCCAGTGGGCAACCTTCATTCATTTCCATTTCCAGTATCTTTTCCAAATCCTTTCTTTCCTTAGCTACTTTAGCTCCTAATAAAAAAAAAAAAAATCAATACATTAAATAAAATCTTCAATCCCTAATGTACTTTATTCAAAAATGTCACCAGGGTCTCATTCAGTGCAGTTGGCTGAAGCTGCAAGGCTAATGGTCACATCCATTAGTGAATATTAGAGTTGGTCTGATCTCCAATTTTACAGTCATCTTGTCTTCAACAGCCTGTCAGCTTTCTTTGGAAGGCTGTTTGTAATGATAATGAATTGATCTCTGCTGGACTGCTCAAGAACTACATCAGCTTTATAGACAGTGCACTTAAACTCCCTCAGATTTACTTTCACTCAGCTGTTCCAATTACCTCAGCCCTGTGCTGCAAGTGCTTGCCATAAGGACATTAAAATCTCCAAACTAAAAAGAATAGGTTTTTTAATGTTTTGGGGTTTTTTTCTGTCTAGGATTCAAGGTCTATCCTACTACTGATTTCAAGTAGTGAGGTTTGTAGCATCCATAATATAGTCTCTGAAGTAACAGACTGAATTAAGGGCATGGCAAATAAAGGAAAAAAGGATCCCTGCTCCATCACTTCTGCAGTTTCTATAGTCCAAGACACCAGGTCAATAAAACAAATGGTACAGGAAAGAAGAATGGTGTGAAATAGTAAGGCACTTGGTGTTGCCATAGATGAACAGCAGTGGTATTTTTGTAGGCATCATGAGACACAAGCAATTTAAGGAGATTTTCCTAATTATTCAAGATGTCTTTGAATACATTAGTGATTCAAATCCAGGAAAAATGAGGAGAGTACTCATATTAGAGGATATGACCTATATTTTCTTAACCCAGCCTAAAGCATTAAGACTATTATATCAGATCACTGCTTGGGCAGGGCAGGAATGCTTTGTTTGGCAAAGTTAGTGGTCCAGTTTTTAGAAACTTAGGTCTGACTAGTAAATATAAATTACAATGAAAACTTGTCTAATTTCAACATGCATGCTACTCTAGAAGTCTAGCTATCATTCACAGTGTGTTTAGAACAGAATAACAAGGAGAATGCTGCTTCATACAAGAACAACTAGTTTTCAGATTTTAGGTCCAATGTCACTTCTGCTAAAACTAAAATTTTGTGTTTCGTTCTCTTTCACACACTTTGGGTTGACTACAGAGTTTTCAAGAGCTGACAGAGTTTTTATATCATTGAGATCGATCAGTAGGATAAACGTCAAAATCCTGTGGGATCTTCTAACCCTACATAAGCTTTGGAACATTTATCTTATTTCACTCAACTGAGTCTAGAGCTTAGAATATCAGAGTACTAGGCTAACATCGAAATGCGAAACAGCTCAGGAGAAAGGGAGGTGTTATTCAGCTTTAAAAACACATATTTCAAATTATCCAGGATGGTCTACATGAAATGAATTTTTATGTCTGTCTACTCCCTGGTTAAACACTTCTAGCACTAAATGGATTTTGACTTTAGTCTTAAATATATCCAGCAGGCTCAAGGCTTCTGCTAAACAGCCCATTCATGCCCACATTGCCACCAATAGTCCCACTGAAATTTTTCTCACAGGTAAAATTAGGATCCAGCTTCACATGCCCAAAGCACCTCTTTCAGTATGCAAATGCTTGCCATGGCAACACTCATCACAGCACTGGTGCTGCTTTGAGTGCCTCCCTACCCCCCAGGAAGGAGACCTGGTCCTCTGGAGCTTTTATTCTGCCACAACTCAAAGCTTTTCATCTCCACCGGAAAAGAGGAAAAAAAAAGAAGTGCAGCATAAACATTTGCTAGCACATCAGTTTATGTAATTGCTGCAACACAAAGACATAGAAGATGCAGCTGTCACCTATATTTTGGATTATGGCTCTTCAATATTCTTTAGGAGGACACCTTTAACTTTCAGTCATGTTTCTCACCAGTCTTTAGCCTTTTAAGATGAGCCAAGCAAAGTAGAATTAATTTTGTCATTGTTGTCATTAATACTGTTGATTGGCGTATGAAGGACAGTTTTCCTCTGGGAAAAACCTGCACTGTTTTGCTGCAGTAACATATGTTTGGGGTGGCAGAGGTATGGTATTTATTATCAACCATATAATGGAAAAATGCTGCACAGTAAAACAATCTGTAAAGATCTATGCCAGAAGGAGGGAAAACTTTGAATGATGGAAACAATCAAAATGTTTTTTGAGGTTTGAGATGGCTCAAAAGTATTATAGGGAAATTGGATTGCTGGATATTGAAAGCTTGGGATATTTGATACTAAGGATATTATAATTTTAGACTGAAATACTGATTTTCCTTGGAAGTAGTCTTTAATGAGGGGAAAGAGCTATTGAAATAATTCACACTCCAAATGCAAAAGATCAATATTTTTTAAAAAAGTCTGAACAAAAAACCCACAAGACTGAAAAATACTAAACTGATCTTGGTCTTCCTTAGTCTTCCTTATTCTGTTATTATGTTCTATTATTCAGTCTAGAACAGACAACAGCTGACTGCCATGTTTTAACTCCAACCAGCAACCAAGACCCATGCAGCTGCTTGCTCACTCTGCCCTGGTGGAATATGGGAGAGAATCAGAAGAGTAAAAGAGAAAAAATACTGAGGTAAAGACTCTTAAATAGGTAAAGCAAGAGTTGCATGTACCAGAGCAAAAAAAGGAATTTATTCACCACTTCTGGTACGTGGACAGGTGTTCAGCCATCCCCAGGAAAGCTGGGCTGTGTCATATGTGATGGTGCCTTGGGAAGACAAACACCATAACTCCAGATACCTTTCCTTTCCTCCTTTCTTCCCTCACTTTATGCACTGAGCATGAAGCCACATCGTCTGGGATATCCCTTTGTTCAGTTCAGGTCAGCTGTCTGAGCTGTGTCCCCTACGAGTTTCTCATGCACACCTGCACACCCAGCCTACTCAGTGGTGGGTCAGTGTTAGAATGTATTGGTTTTACACAGCCTGGTTTTTGGTAGTGGGGGGGTCACAGAGGTGGCTCCTGTGAGAAACTGCTGGAAGCTTCCACCATGTCTGGCACAGCCAACCCCTGATGGCTCTGAAGATGGACATGCTGCTGGCCAAAGCTGGGCCAATGAGAGAGGCTCTGTGATAACATATTTAAGAAGAAAATCAAGCAAAGTGGTGGTGCAGTTTTAATTCCAGCCAGAGAAGAGGAAGAGGTGAGAATGTGTGAGGGAAACAACATGGAGACACCAAGGTCAGTGGAGAAGGAGGGGCAGGAGGTGCTCCAGGAGCCAGAGCTGAGATTCCTCTGCAGGCTGTGGTAAGACCATGGTGAAGCAGCTGTCACTGGGAAGCAGGGCTGGAGGGAAAAGGCGTTTCAAGGGCTTATTTTACTGCTTATTATCCTCCTCTGATTTTATTAGTAATAAATTCATTTTTCAACCTTAAGCTGAGCCTGTTTTATCCTTGAGGTGTTTTCTCCTGGTCCTTATCTCATGAACCCTTCATTAATTTTTTTCCCTTTTCCTCTCCTCTGCCCAGCTGTGGCAGGGGAGGGTGAGCAAGTGACTCTTGTGGGTGCCTGGCATTGGGCCAGTGTCAAACCATGCCAGTGTCCATCCTCTGCAGAGGAGCCCAGCTGCAGGGGCCCCTTCACCACAGGAAGAGCCACATTCACACAAGGGACTCACAAGAGGGGGTGTCATGGCCCATCAAAGGCTCCCCTCAAAGGAGTCCCCAGATCTTGCAACAGAGCACCACAACATGATGCAACAGGTGCCCAGTGTTGCGAGGAAGAGTGTCTAAACCTAGCCCCCTCAGGGGAGGCACTTGGGCATTCCCACCTAGCCCAAATGTATATTAATCCATTGGATTTTATTCTTCTTGGCAGGGTGCCTGGGGACTGTCACCACCAAGGAGACCAGATGGAGGGGAGCCATGAGGTGTCATTGGGACCCTCAGGAGAGTGATACGTATCTACCTAATCCCCACCACTCTCCGTGTCCCCGTTCCCCGCCCCCTTCTTTCTTTCTTCTTTGTTTCTTTCATCCTCTCCTCTCCTCTCCTCTCCTCTCCTCTCCTCTCCTCTCCTCTCCTCTCC
>JANRMJ010009437.1:1473-26121 GCA_025584955.1 Alethe diademata | reverse complement strand
CACCTCAGTCTCCCCCGGGGCTGCATCGCCTCTTTAGCATAATTAGGGCTGTGTTTGGGAGAGGCTGCCCTGCCGTGCTTGCGTCAGATCTCCTCTGGAGGTGCCTGCGAGCGGGGTTGGCTCCTCAGGGTGTTCCCAGCGCTGCTCATTTTTCCCAGTGCCCCTCCCTGACACGCTCAGGGAGCCTCTTCTGCCAAGCCTTGGTGTCCCTGAGCATCCACTGTGACCTTTTTGGGGTTTGGGGTTGTGCCCTACGTGCAGAGCCCTGATCTTGGAGGTGCTGCAGGTGAAGGGGTTGGGAGGTGAGTGCTGTGGGGTGCATGAACCCAGCCTTGCCCTGTTCATTAGCATTTCAATGGGCTCACCATGGGAACCTTGCACACTGCTGCTGCTCCCAGAGGCAGCACCTTGTGCTCAGCCAGAGGCTGCTCAGCACAGTCCTGAGAGAAGGGCAGAAGTAAAAATCAAGCCATTGATTGCAGAGGGACAAGGTTTGTCATTTTTGTTTATTTATTATTTTTTAGGATGCTTTCTGATAGCTGCTACTTGTGCAAAACCTTGTGCACCAGGTAGCTGAGGGACCTGGTGGGCTGTAGATGGGTTCTCAGGTCACAGCTGTCCATGCTGGACATCTCTGGTGGACACTGAGGTTTGCTGTTCTGGGGCTGGATTGGACAGGTTGGTCCAAAGTGGACAGTAGCTATCTGTTGCTTTGGGTTTTAGTTTTCATCACAACCTCATGATACTTTTCTTTTGTTAATGATTTTATTATTGCCAGGGGTAGTGTGCGATGTGCATTGGGTAAGCACATGGGGGGCAGCTCAATCACAGAATCAGAGATTGATTGGGGTTTTAAGGAGCCTTAAAAATCTTCCAATTCCAATCCCCTGCTGTGGGCAGGGATACACCTTCCACTCAACCAAGTTTCTCCAAGCCCCTCCGGCCAATTCTTGTAAGAGGGGACAAAAGATCCCAAACAGGCTCAAGGACAACAAGCAGAGCATTCCCTATTTTAATCTCCATTCTTCATTTAAAATCAATAAAAATACTGCCCTGTTGGTATTTTTCTACCCAAGCTATGATGAAACAAAAGTAAATATTACTGACCTGGCAGCACAAATGAAAGGAGAATGAGAAGCAATGTATGAAATGCACTGCCAGCCAGTTTTTGTTTTTCTCTGTTGGTCTTGTGGCATTTCTTTGGAAGAGGCCAGATACAAAGTTCTCTTACATAATGCTCACATAGTGGAGTATGATTGTATCCGACTGTCACAGATGAGGACTCTGTATTTATGTCTCAGTGAATTTCAGCCTGCAGTTTGTGTGTCCTCTGACCTCTGGGGAATATCACAAACCCACTGTTATGGAGTACACTGGCACATTTGATTTATCAACTCCGTTACTGATCTGGTTGAAGGGAGAAACAGCACGTTAATTAAATTCACAACTGCTGATAAACTTGGTGTTGCAAACACGGGCCAGGACAGTGCTTTAGGATAGAAAGGTAGGGGATGGCAAACTGGGAAGCAAATGCCACTGTGCTTGTGGTAGCTGACAAAAATGTGGAGATTGGGGATTTAGTGAGAAAATAATTCTTAGAATAAATGAGGGTGTTGGGTTGTCTGCAGTCTCCAGAGATTGTGGCCAAAATCAGTGTTCCTGTAGGTGCTGCAGACTTTACCCTGGTGTGCTGTGTGAAAGGGGCAGTGGTTACACTCAGGACAAATTAATAGTTATAAAAAACCCCTAATCTACCGGTTGTCAGGCATGAAATATTTTGGCACTGTTCTGTTGATGGTATTAACATAAATTCAAGCTGACCTAAGTGCACTGGGATAAAAACAAACACCCTCCAACAATCCTCTGACTGAACGTGAATTTCACCATTGGCTTTGGGCTGTTTTGTGTTTTGCATTTCTTTTCTGTGGGTTTTGGTAATGAAAACAAACCACTTGGCTTCACCTTGGGTTGGAGTTAACTTCTCCAGTCATTTTCTCTTTCCCATACATTGACACTCTCAGGGGTAGAGCTGCAAGTGGGCAAGAAGTTGTTCATTTTCAGCTTGGGTTGAAAATGCCTGTTTTCTGATACAGTGCAAAATGCCTGAATTAAAGGCTGACTTGTTTCTCTGGAAGGATCTACACATCCAGGCATTCCTACATGAGATTCTAAGTGCCCCACCAGTTCCAGGCTTTGGTGTGGGCAGCCACATGCTCCAAGTTAAATTAATGTGTAGTGGGGTCTCGGCCCCTGCCCATGCATCATCCCCTCCCCTCTGCTCTTTGGGTTGTATTCCTGACCTTCCTAATTGTCTCCAGCTGAAACTCTCCCTTCAAAGTGAGCTCAGATGAAAAATATTTTTGTGTGAAGTGTTAACACATTCTTTTGAGGGGAAAACCTCTTTTGAAAGGTGGAGTAAGCTAGAACATTAAATAAAAAATGCTTTATTTTAATAAAGGTACCTGTTGATTACCTCTGAGGACAAAAAAACTGGAAACCCAGCTGTGAGTTACAGTGTATTGACCACTACAAGGACAGTTTAACCAAAAGCCTCTTTTTCTTCACTTAAGTTGATACAGGTTATTGGAGGAGACATTTGGGGGTGTGTTTACAAGGAATGGCATTAGTTATTGAGGGCTGAGTTGAATAAAATTAATTTGGAACAGGAAGTGAGTTCCTCTGTCCTTGTCATAACCTTTAGTCCACATGAACAGCACTCAAGTTATTAAAAGACCGCTTTAAAATGAAGAAGAATTTCATTCTCTTTCTTCTGGATTGGAAACAGGGTATTATTTTAAAGACCAATGACCTTTGTTCAGGTGCTATTATACCAGCTCAAAGACACGTGGAATTTGGGTTTTCTTTTATTTATTTAAAAAATATTTTGCAATCAACATTTTGGTGTTTTGTTTTTGGGTTTTTTTTTCTCTAAAGTTTTTTTGGTTTCTTTTTGTGCTGTATCTTTTCTTCTGTGCTATACCTTGGGGTACAATTAGGAGAGTGTTCTGCAGCTGAGTGGTGTCAGGACTGCAGCAAGCATTAAAGCCTTCGAAAGGTAAATATTGCAGAGGATGGAACAGCAGTAGTCCTGGTGAAAATGAGAAAGCCGACAGCATTTTTGGGATTTATTCACCCCTTGGTGTTTGAAGGCTGCAGAGGGAGGTTGAGAACTTGGAGAATCTTGCAGACCATGGGTATCTATTATAGAATCTCTGCAAAGATCACAGAATCCCAGAGTGGTTTGGGTTGGAAGGGACCTTAAAGTTCACCCCATTCCATCCCCTGCCATGGCACAGACACCTTCTACTCAGTCAGGTTGCTCCAAGCCCCCTCCAACCTGGCCTTGGGCCTTGGACTTCCAGGGATGGGGCAGCCACAGCTTCTCTGGGCAACCTGTGCCAACCCTCAGTTGGCACAACCCTCACCCCAACAACTCAGTTCCCCTGGAGTTAATTGCAGTGTGGGACAATGTGGCCTTTGTGTAACTGTCCCTGTGCTGGGGATGGTTTCTCCTCTCCCCCCTCCTGCCTGCAGAGCTGGCAGTGATTCTGGTCTCATGCAGGAGCTGCTTGCAGGATTAAGGCTGGTTTGGTTCAGTGCAGGGCTGTGGTGGCTGAGGGGACAGAGTGGACACCTACCTGCAGGCTGGCAGGAGCTGGCTGTGGATGTCTAGGAGGTGAAACATCCCAGCCAGCTCCTTCCCCATGTCCCATCTGACCCTGCCCTCTGTCAGGAGCCCGAGATCCCTGTGCTGTGCTGTGATGGTGGCAGGGGCAGCAAGCCAAGGGCTCAGTGTGGTACCAGGGTGTGTCCACCAAAAGCACAGCCTTGAGCAGTTCTGGGATGGGGAAATGCCTCATTGTCCACGGGGGCACACGTGGGATGGAGAGCTGGGCCAGGAGCAGTGGGGACAGGTTGAATGAGTGTCCCTCCCCTCCCTGCCCACCTCCAGCTGGTATATGGGGCAGGGGCTGAGTGTGGATCAATGAGGGGCCCAGTGATATTAAAGGAAAACTGATAATGCTTCCTGTGCTGAGTGCCTGGAGGCATCTCTCACTCCCCTGGCTGTTTTCTGTGCAGCATCCCTGTCCTCCACCCCACCTCCTCTTAACAAAGCAATTACATGCACAGACGTGGGCTCACTCCCAGTAAGGAGCCTCCCCAGGCTGGGGATGTGTCCTGGACAAAGCACCTCTGAGCAGCAAAGACAATGTCTTAATATGAATTTCCAGCGATTTTAAGGTGAATTGCATTCACTGGTTTGTGATAGGCTTCAGAAGTTCCTGTTGTTTGATGTGTCGGAGGAGATCAGTCGCTATTTTGGAACGTTAATTTATACAATTCAGATCACACTTGTAGGGTTTTTTTGTTTCCCAGCGTTTCTTGTTTTACTAATTGCAATTGTTTCACGTCCTCTAATCTATTATACTTTTTAATAAGGCATATAATTCATTATTTAGGTGGTAGTGTTCTGATAATTAGGTGGGTTATTTTTGTCAGCTCTGATTAGTTGGTAAGTACAGATTAATATTTGAAGACTTGATGTGGTCTCTTGCTATTTGAGTTTCAAAGAGGTGATGTGGCACTTGTTTCATGATATTCCCAACAACTTCATCCCTTCCAGCCTGAGGAAAGTGCCGACAAATTGTAAAGAGGCTTTGAAAGCCTTTGGATCTTGTTTACCCTGTAAAACTCATTTTAGAAAATCACCAGCAAGTGTTGGCTGGGGGTGAGACACTGAAAGTGCAGCTCCTTGAGCAGACACCAGCACTGGGGGCCACTGGGGTCTGTACCCTAAATGATTTTTTGGGTGAACAAGTAATATCCTGCACATTGCAGGGCAGGGACCTACCGTTTGCTGGCTATGTCCTAGAAAAGCCTTGCTCCTGCACAAATAGAAAGCCTTGGCCTTTTTTTTTTTCCCCTGGAGTTAATTGCAGTGTGGGACAATGTGGCCTTTGTGTAACTGTCCCTGTGCTGGGGATGGTTTCTCCTCTCCCCCCTCCTGCCTGCAGAGCTGGCAGTGATTCTGGTCTCATGCAGGAGCTGCTTGCAGGATTAAGGCTGGTTTGGTTCAGTGCAGGGCTGTGGTGGCTGAGGGGACAGAGTGGACACCTACCTGCAGGCTGGCAGGAGCTGGCTGTGGATGTCTGGGGGGTGAAACATCCCAGTATTCCCACTGCCCTGAGGAGCAGACCGAGGGAGGCAGTGGGTGTGCTGCAGTGGAATTAAGCAAGTGTTTGTGGAGCTGCAGCCTTTGCGTTGTCCAAGATAATGTGAACCATGCTGCTGGAGAGATGATGCTGCTGGAGCTGAGCCATTGCATTATTTGATACCAGATCTCTGGGAAGAGGGAATAAACTAAATGATTTTTAGTCACTTGGTCACCCCTACCAAGGAAACCACAGTGCTTTTCACTGGCTCCTTCTTACTGTAGACTCCTCCAACCCTCCCTGCTTTAGCAGATGGCTGCAAACACAAATAAGCCTCAGGGATGCCTGTCACTGCCTGTGACCCTGGGGAAAGTAGAAACCACATCGGAAATGAGCAGGGATGAGGAGATTCCGAACATTTTTCTTGAGCAAATAAATGTAGCAGAGGGAATGTCAGGCTAAGCTCTGTGCATTTATCAGTACTGTGAGCACACCTCGGGCAATCCCTTTGCACCACCCCATGGTGCCAGGGGGGTTCCTGCTCCTTGGTGGTTCAAGGACACTTGTGTTAATGGATGATCCCTGTATCCAGAGAGATGTTTTGGGGTTTGCATGCATTTCCAGAGCCCCTCTGCCTGAGGATGGGGGCTGAAGTCGTGGAGATGCTCCCCTTTGAGTTGCTAGGGGTGAATTTGGCACTCACTGTGCCCTTCACATGGAGCAATGGTGTGATGGTTCTATGGATTTGGTGATGAGTTCACAGCCTAGTGGAAAAGCAGGGCAAGGAAAGGATTTACTGAAGTAGGAACAGAGGAGGGGCGCTGAGACCTTCCATACCTCCCCTGGTTTCAAGTCTGTTGGGCTGTGGAAATAAATTAGGGGCTCAGAAACTGTGAATTTGGGACAGCAGGGTCTGCCAGGAGGGCAGAGCTGGAGCAAAGAAGAGTAATGATGTCTCCATTGCCCCACTGCAGATCTGTCAGGCAGCCTGTGAATTCCAGCCTCAATTCTTGGGCTGTGGTGCTGGAATTGGCACATCCTATGAAAAATGGTTCGTGTTTATGGGTTTGAGTTTATGCAAGACCTCGCTGCTGCTGGGGAGTGGGGTCAGAGTGTAAATTGGTTGAGTGGCCAGATTGCCCTGGTGTGTTTGCCACAGGATAATGGAAAATTCCTGTGAGGAGCTATGCTTGATCTGGGGCCAGAGGGAACAGGATGAAGTCTATTCCACCAGTGAAATGATTGAAGACTACACTGTGCATCTTCCGGTGCCTGCTGCCAATGTTTTTCTAGGCTTGAGATTTTATTTTGGAGAAGAAGAGTGCCCACATGCCAGGCCAGCCTGCAGCCATGCCAGCTTCTTGCCATGTGTGCTCTCACACTGCCTGGGAGCCATTCTCCTGCACAATTTTGGAGAACCACGTGCAAAGAGCCCGTGACAGCTTCGTTTTCTGCTTCCCAGGAGGATGGGAGGAATTGAGAGCTGTGGGGTCCCTGTGGTCCTGACACAGCACACATGAGCTCTGCTGAGAGCCTTTCAAGGGCTGCAGCAGCCTTTACATCCTCCTGCTTTCCCTCAGTGGGTTTGGGTCCATCCTGTTGCATGGATATTCTAATTACCATCAGAATTTGTGAAGTTAAAGAGAAAATTAGGATCTAGTAAAAGCCTATGCAAGGAAGTTTTAATATCTCTTTGGACTTAGTGGCATCTTTGTGTTACAAACCCATTTGTGCTGCAAGGCTTTAGACTGAAGGATTCAACTTTCTGTTCTTAGACTGTTATCACTAATAAAATGACTTTTCACTTTGATAGCCTTTCACTCCAGGATCTAAAAGTGCTTTAAAAGTGCTAATGAATTAAGCTTCTTGATAGCTCTTGAGTGCAGCTCTTTGTGCAGGCATTAGGTCCAAAACCTAGTGAAGTCAGTGGAAAGTTGTCTGTGTCATTAGCTCTGGCAAATCCTTTAATCTGTCTGTCCCTGCTTGTCCCATCCTCAGGCAGAGCTGATGGCTCTGGCATCTTCTCGTGCCAGGAGCCTCAGTGGGATTTTTTTTTTTGTTTTTCTGCCTGGTTCCACTGCTGAGGATCCTGTGGGGTAGCAGTACTTTGAAGGTAAGGGAGGAGGGCATACAGATTTGAGGTTACCTGCTGTGTCTGATGTTGCGCTCTGACAGCACCAGAGGTTTAGGAGCAATCTGGGTTGGAAATAACATGGAATAATTCTGAGAGAGAAAGCCTGTTATCCCAGCAGCAATGCAGAGCAAAGCCATAGCTCTGTGCTCTTCGTTTCCATTGTGGGCCTGCTCAAGGAGTGGTGGTTTCCTGCAGTGGGAAGATTTCCAGTCCAAGACCATCCAGTGGGCTTTGTTAATTCACCCATTTTCAGTTTGTTGGAGGTTTGCCATTGGTTTAAACATTGGGGATTATGCTGTGGAGAAGACAGCTCCTTCTGCTGTGGGACATAGCTGGGGACAGGAGCAGGGGAGGGCTGGGCTGTGAGGAGGAGTGGAGTGATGCTGGTGGAAGCTCTTTTGATCCAGTTCATGGCTGTCAACAGAACTAGCAGGGGAATTCTTCTTATTGCTGTATTAAAGAAGATAAAAGCAGTTCTGCCCCTGGCAAAGCCATAGACACAAGACACTGTGAACATCTTGGCTCCCTTTCCTCTTCAGACGTGTGATGGGTCGTGTAATGTCCTTATGTCTGATCAGCCATGACAATCTGTATTTTATGGATTTTCACTCCTTGTCACCCTGTTACAATCTCCCCTCTCCCCTACCTTTCATTAATTGTCTCTCAAAACTATCTTGTCGCTGCTCTGATGATTTTTTTCCAGTGGATAAGCCTGTTAGAAGTAATCTGGTTTGCTGAATTTCCTTTCTGCTGGGCAATCTCCTTAATAGCTGCCTCGGAGGATTTCATCCTGTTTGCTTTAAGGATGTGGCTTCAGATAAATATTCTGTTTCTCCATGGTTCTTCTGCTGATTAAAGTCTGTTCTTTCTCCTAAAATACTCCTGAGCAGGCAGAGTTTCATGAAGACTTCGTGTGTGTTTGGTACTTCTAAACAAACTGTGTTGGCCAGGATGGTCAAAATTCACTATTGATTTTGGATATGTCAGCTTGGACAGTTCAGGGGCCAAAACAAAGAGAAGAAGAAAGATGAGCAAGGGGTAAAAGAGTTTTAATCCTTAAATGTGACATTGCTTGTACAACAAGGTATGTGATTGTTGGGATTTCTCCATGGGACAGCCCAGAGGGGATAAGAAAGTGGTCAAAAGGCACAGGCATCCTGTTTGCCCATTCCCCACTTATGCAATAATTAATAACATCATTTAATCTCTTTCAGAATTTTGTCAAACTCAGGTGTTTTCTATCACTTCTTCCTTTGGAAAAGCTCATTTCCAGCACTTTTAAAAGCAAACCCTTTTCATACGTGCTTCAAGAATGCTTTTTCTTTTCCCTGTACAAATCAGCTCTGGATGGAGGGTCAGGAGATTACAGTTCTTTTCCCAGAGTTGCCAGCAAGCTGCTGAATGATCTTCAGCAATTTGTTTGATCTTTCTGTGCCTCATTCTCACAAATAAGGATGCTGGTAATAACTTTCTATTGTTAAAGCTCTGGTAATAACTTCCCATTGTTAAAGCTCTTAAAGCTCTCACATGGAAAATGCTATGTGGGGACTTAGAGTAATTATTGTCATAATTTGCAAGCAAAGGTGCTGGAAATAAAAGTTTCTGCAGTAGAGGACCTTGGTTCTTATTAAAGGGAATTATTAGAATAATTTTGGCTGGAATGACCAATAAAATGTGAATCAGGCAACTGCCTTCATTGATTTAATAGTTGAGCTGGGGGGAAGTGTGTGGATTTCCATTAGAGGCATCTTGGGAATAAAGGAAAGCCTGTGCTGACTCCTGCTGAATTTGGTCTTGTCTACCCTCTAAACAGTGTGTGAGTTCCTTGTACATAATGGCACTATTCCATTCTGGCCATTATTAATAAAATTATTTCAAACACATCTCCAATGACAACCCAAGACCGAAACCCCAGCAAACAAACCCAAACCCATGGATGTTTCTCCTACCACTGCTTTTTTGTAGTCTGTGGCTGCCCAAGTGTCCTCATGTGTGAAGGCACCTTGCAGTAGAGGCAAGTATAATGCTGGCTGGGACTGTCAGCCCCAGATCCAGATATGATACCAGATCCTGCAGTTAGAGGTGCATTAGGATAATAAAGATGTAGGTAAGTTTACTCTATACATTTCTCAACTCCTGGCTCCCCACCCTGTCTCTCATTGCCTCTAATTTTTACAGCTTGCTAAAAATAGGTCTTGGAGAAGACTTGGAGCTGTTGAGATGGAGACAAAGCAAGACCATAAATCACTTGACAGCTTATTTCCTTATAGCAAATATCCCACTCTTACTTATGTTAAACTTACTTAAACTTTATGTTTAGATTAAAGAAGGAATAAAATGTAACAAGAACTTTGTTTAGTTGCTGTGTGTTTCAGTTGTGTTTCTTTTTCCTTTAATAAATAACAGAAGAAGATAGGAGTGGCACAAATCTTACTGGAAAGGGCTGAATTGGCATCAGTTTTTCTCTTTTAAAAATGTCAGACCTGGGTGTTTTGGGTGCTGATGTGGGGGTTTGGGGTTGGGTTTGAAAGGCTGTGCATGGCTCTGTGTGAGGAGCAGCGATGCCATACTGGGTGCCACAAACATGACTGTGTCACCTGGTGGAGGATGTGCCTCACCTTGTGTCTGCCAAGTCCTTTTACCCTTTATTGTCACTGACTCTGTGCTCTGCCACCCTTTCAGTCCTATTCCTGCAGCAGTGGGAGCTTTGCCAGTAATCCCTGACCCTGATGGTCATTTCCTGTCCTTATGCACCCAAGGCTTTCCCCAGTTCTCTGCAAACGCCCCTTGATCTGAGGTGCTCTCATCAGGCAGGTCAGAGCATTATTCAGTGGCCAGGTTGGTTTTATTCCCTTGGGATATTTGCTTTGCGCTCTGGCTGGGGATGAGAAAACTACAGCCACAGCTGGGGCTGCATTTTTGGAAGGCATGGGCAGCTGTTTCACAAAGCCTACATGTCTACTACCTCAGTCCTCTATAAAAGTTGTGTTTCAGAGGGATCTGGTGGAGGTTATCCCTATTTTGATGTGTGTTGAAATTCCCCTGGCACTGCACTCTGCTCTGTTCTCCATCTCTGCTGCCTCAAAGGGCCAGACAAGCACAGATTGTGCCAAAGCTCCCCCGTGCAAATACAAGTCACGGGATCGAGGCTGTAATAACAGGCTGCATCTACTGCTGTGGCAATGTGTGCTTCAGATGTGTGAAATCAGAGCCTTGTCTTGCTCCGTGCACTCTGGATTATCAGATCCATTATCCAAAGGTTGTGCTCGTGGATCACAGCAAATATTTTGGTGGTGTTATGCACGGCTGGCTGTTAGCAATGTTTAACAGCAGCTTGGGAGGGATGAGTCCTGACAAGAGCATGGACAATGCTCTTCTTTCACCTGAGCTGCTGTTTCCCAACCTTGACACCTTTGCACGAAAAAATGCTCTGTGGCAGCCAGGGGTTAGAACGTTGCCTTGGAGTTGTTCTATCTATGTGGTGCAACAACAGGAAAAAGGAGTTATCATTGTCCCAGGAGGCAGAGAACAAATTTAGGTCCTGGTCTTGCATATGCTTATCCAGCTAATTAGCTTTACTCAATGGAGCCCATTCAGCCTGTAGCACTTGTCCTTCATCTGTTCAGGACCGTGTGTGTGAATGCTCATTGAAACACGCGGTCAATCACGGCATTGTTGCACGTACATTATTGCTTATGTTCTTGTTGGAAGCCAGGAACAGTCTCTTCATTGTAGAAACCTTTTCTTTTAATATGTATATAAATATAATGCAGCTATTGCTGTGAGATGTTGGGCTCAGGTAAATTTATTCTTTTTAATTCCTGGGTCTGAAATTGCTGAGCTCGGCTGTTTAAACAGGAAACAATATTTGTCATCACTTGGGTGGATGTGGCTCCAGATTCAGGTGTTGTGCCAGTTCCAGGACTTTGAGTAAAGGACATATAATGAGTGATTACAGATTGTTGTCGGGTGGTTGTGTGTCAGGACCTTTCTGTCTTAGCAATTAATCTGCTTGTTGATGTACACTCAACCAGCTCTTGCTCATTTCATCTCTTGTCATTTCAGTCACTTGGCAGCAAAAATTGCAATAAGACTTGTATCACATCTTGAACTGGATTTTTGCTGATGCTGTTTAAGGATATAGGAGCACATAAAAACGAGCAAATCTTGTATTCAGTGGGAGAAAATGAATGCTGAGTGTGCCGAGCCTGGGTCAGTGCACCAGCTGCTTTTAGTTTGCTTTTAGATTAAAACTAACTTGTGATAGCAACAACTGAGCTTAAAAACCAGAATTTACATAATGATTCTGTGTTAATGATATTAAACATAATGGCACTAACAACAGCCTGTTAAAGGCAAATCCACAGAGATTTCTTTTTCCATTTGACCTTGAGTGCTGACGTTGGACTGGCTCGGCATCGCATTTTTTTCCCCATGTTTGAACTTGAAAGGTTCTTTAATACTCAGGTCAATGTTCCTGTTTTGCTTTTTAAATTCCTTATTATTTCCCATGGCTGCAGTGCAAACTGATACCCTGTGCCAGGTCATTTCCAGGACTTGGACCTGAATTAGATTCAGTAGCTGGAAGGCGCTGGGCCTCAGAAATGTTTGTACATGATTCAGTTCCTGGAGGACAAAGACTTATCCTTGGCCGTGGAGCATCCTACACTCCTTGTGCTTCCAGGCACTGTGAGAAGAGAATTGTGGAGGCAGGCTGTTCCCAGGATAGTCCTGCTTAAAATTTCCCGCCTGCATGGCTAATTTTGAGTTTTGTCTCCTTTCCCAGCCAGTTTCTCTCTCCGAATCTTTATCAGATGCTAATTAGCATTCGTTCACACCCAGCCCCGGGATGTTTGTTAAGGTTTTAGGGAAAGCTTTGCTTCTGGCACTGTTGCAACCCTGTCAATGAAATCTCCCATAACCTCCTCACACCTCAGCTCCACTCCTTGTGTCCAGTCACCCTGAATTATTGAATTTCAGCCTTGCTTAGCTCAGGCATCTTGTGATGAGCAAGACTTCAGGATCAATAGGGGTAGGGCAGGGTCTGCAGCACTGGCAGAACTTTCAGCTGGAGATGCTGCTGGTCCTGCAGAGCCCAGGGAGTCACCAGTGGTGGTTGCAGATCAATTTCACCCTGCAGTTTGAAACTCCACCATAAGCTGCTGCCTGCAGGGTCCGTTCTGTGTGTTACCCAAGTCAGCAGATGCCAACAGGCACTTACTGGCTGTTGCTCCCCAACTATTTCTTATTTACATGCCTGGAATTCCTGCTTTCAGCTCAGCAGCAATAAATGAGCCATTTGCATAATGAATGGTTTTAAAATCTGCATCCCTGCAGTGGCTTGAGCCTTGCCCTTCAGAAGGGCTTGTTTGCTGGGAGAAGGTGGCATAATTTAGAAAGCTAAACTCCTCTGGGAAATGGATATTTGGATGGGAAATAGGTTATTTTTCAGCTAATTTCTTTTGTGGTTGCATAGTTTGAAGCAAGCAGAGAAAAGGCAGCATATTGCCCTGTGATACTGGAGCAGCTGGGTGGTGTGCTCAGAGACAGGTGAATGTGAAGGAGGCAGGTGGGAAGGAGATTTGGGCTAAAAAGGTGCAAGCAGTGCACCTGCAGAGTAGTGGGGGAACACCAGGGGCACATGTGCTGTACTGGGTCTCCTTGGCAACTTTTTCAATTGGTTTGCTGGTGTCCAGGAGCACAATAATGCACTGATCGTCAGTGCTTGGGAGGTGTCAGACCCTTCTGATTCCAAATGGAGGAACAGAGTTTGTTCTAAAATAATCCAGATGAGATGTGAGCTCTCCTGTGTCCCTGTGGATCCTTTTGGGATGGCTCCACTTGAGACCACGAGGCCACCAAGTGTCCAAGACCTCCTGCCCTCCACCTGAAACTGGGGCATCTCCCAGACATAGTGAGATTATTCACTCCTCCCCTTCCCTGGGATTATGGAGCAGGAAATGGGATTAGGAAACCCACCACCCCCAAAGAAGCAGGAGCCCTTGGGCACAAGGAGTTGAGTTTTCTGCTGTGTTAGTGCTGCCAAGAAGCCCTGCAGCTTGGTGGGTGATGGCTTTCCTAATAATTCCTAATAAATACAAGCCAGGAGGATGAATAATGCAGGGCAATAACTCTCCTGCAAACATTAGCATCCCACTCCTGGTGATAAGATGTCTCTCTCTTTCAAGTCCCTTAAAATGCTTTGCATGTTTCTTGCTGCAAAAATTCTGCAAGGCATTAGTTTCTGTTTGTTTTCCTTTCAACCACTTTCCAATTCCTATTTGCCGAGTTTGCTGAGCACATAGCGAGCTGCATGGGAGGAAAAGGAGATGAGTGGAGCCGAGTCCTTAATGGAAAATAAATGTGAATCAAAATCCAGCCAAAACCCTGTAATCTCTGCCCTGCACAAGAAAGCTCCACTTCAAGGAATAAAAGTCAGAAAAAATAGGTTGGATTTAATTGCTTTGGATGCTGTGGTACAGCAGAAGTGCGAGAAGGTGATAAAAGCTGCAATTTAAAGCTCGGGTTGGAAACGCTGGAGCTGGTGTGCAGGGACATGGATACTTTATCCCTGGCACATCTCTGCTGAGTTAAGATAAATGTTGAGCTATTAAGTTCCTGAGAGCATTAAGAGGCTGGGAGAAGGTCACGTACTGCTTCCTCTGTTTTGGCTTTGCCTCTGCGCTGCATCGCTTCCTCTGCTGAGCTGTAAAGGAGGATTCCTTTCTCCTCTGGGATTCTCCCAAATCAGCCCCCCAAAACTGCAGGGGAGCTCAGGCAGCCCAGATCAGGGCTCAGGGGGTTGCTTACCCCCATAAAAGCTCACAAAATCCCAACTGGAGCCAGCTGTGCCATGTGGGCAAAAGTGGGGTGACAGCTGGGATCTGTCTGTCCTTGGCAGGATGATTTTGATGGGCTTTTAAACTCCTGTTCACTTTCTCTGAGCAATTCCTGGTAGAGTTGTGATGGTCAATATGGTCCAGCCAGATGGAAACAGAGTGTGAAGTGCCAACAGCATCCAAAAAACCACTGGGTACCCCCACTTCCTTACTGTCTTGGCCCCTGAGGGGGAAAAAGGCATAGCAGTAGGGAAGTGGGGCAAGAGGAAATGATAGGATGAGAGGAAATGGTCTCAAGCTGCACCAGGGAGGTTTAGGCTGAATATTCTGAAAAATTTCTTCATCAAAAGGGTTGTTCAGCCCTGGCACAGTTGCCCAGGGTAGTCGTGGAGTCCCCATCCCTGGAGGGAGCTAAAAGGCATGTACATGTGGCACCTGGGGACATGGGCTAGTGGTGACCTTGGCAGTGCTGGGTTCATGGTTGGACTTGAGGATTTTGGAGGGCTTTTCCAACTAAAATGATTCTGTGACTCTAAGATTCCATGGAAAATGCACACAGGCCAAAAGCTGTGCCCTGTCCTCCTGCTCAAATCCTGATTTCTCTGTCCTTGGGAGGTTGGGGCAGATAAAAGACTGAAGTGAGGGAGGACAGAGGAGGGGAAGAAGATGAATCTCCTGCATTCGTTATTCTATATGCAAAGAACATCAAAAGCACTAATGGAAAAGCCTTTTTATATTTTTCATCAAAGCAGTGGTTCAGATTTGGCAGGCTGAGTTTGGATCAGTGAAATATTCATGAATGGAGCAGCTGTGGGGCACTGCTTTAGGAGGACAGCGAGTGCCCCCCCCCTTCCTTCCCTCTTCCCTAAATATATTTTTCCACTTGGTCCTTTTTTCTCTCCCTCTGCTTTGGCTGTGTTACTCCTGCTAGAGGAACTTGTAGATGAGTCAGGACTGAGTTTGCACACTGCAGGTAGCAAGATGTGTTTATTTTTTGCTTCACTTAAGTCAGGAGAAAAGAGGGGAAGGGGATAAACCAAACCTCGGGTGGATGGGGAACAGCAATGGAGCTTGTTCTATGGTTTCTCTCTGTTGCTGCTTCCATGTTAAACCTGAAAACCTTTTGAGTTATTTGTAATAAATCATCATGGTTTGTTGTTTGGTTTTTTTTTTTTTCCTGCTATGAAAGAATTGCACTGACCCAAATGAGTTTTATCTTTCATTCTTCCCTTGTAATTACACCCATCCACATGTAGGGAGCGTGAAATTATTTATGAAGGTGTTTTAATCCCAATTTATTAACTGCTAATCTAGATTTATTATTATTCTTTCCAATTTTGCATCATCATTTGGTAAGGTGATTCAGAAATCACAGAAGAAGAGCTAATACTCCATTTGTATTGAACTATCAGGTAGTTAGAAATGGCAGGGAACAAAGGGAAACCTGGAGCAGTCCTGTTCCTCTGAGGGGATGGGACAGCAGCAGTTGGGATTGGTGTAAACCAAGGTGCCCATCTCACAGGCAGTGATACCCTCAGTTTATTTTAATAAAAATTAACTGCTTTTCCTTCTGGCTTTGTCCAGAAGATGGTAAACCCAGTGCTGTTATAAATCTGTGTTTTTCACAGTCATGCTGCCACTGCCCTTCCCTCCTGGAGATGGTGGGCAGGTGTCACCAGGGATGCTCAGTTTGGGATGCAGGGTGCTGAGCTGGAGGGGAGGCAAGGAGCTGCTGTGGCTTTGAGGAGAGTTCTGGAGCACCTCAGTGTGTGTGTGAGCAATGCATGAGGAGGAACACAGCTATTTAAAATTTAAAGCTGCATTTCCATCAGGGTATTGTGTTCTTTAAATATAGATCCTTTGAAATGTGATAACTTTGGTCATTGAAGGATAGTAACAGTAATTGTATAAATATTTATGTCATGTAAAACAGCACAAATCTGTGGTGCAGAACTGGGATAACTCTTTGCAATTTTGAAAAGTTGGCTTGAAATCTCATGTTGTGACCAGATGTGTAGGTGGATCAGCCCATGAAAATAAGAACCATTGTCTGAGCTCACTTCTATTTTAAAAAGTGCATTAATACACTTGAAGAATGTGGAGTTCCAAGTCAAGTTTATGAAGCAGAGTTGCAGGCTGAGATTCACATGGGGACAGTGCTCCCCAGAATTCAGAGTGGGCACCCAAAGTGTTCTGTGTGTAAGTGGGAAGCCCTGCCTGTGTCCTGAGGTGCCATGGAGCCCCATCTCTGCATGGCAAACAGAGGAAACATAATGGCACTTTGAGTTTGTTTGCTCTTTTAAGGTTTCTTTTTTATTTTCTGTTGTGTCCTGATATTACAAAGCCTCCTAGCAGACTTTTCTATTCTATCCTCGTGTTGATTTATTTATCACCTGGTCAAACACCCTGTAATCACTTGCCCCTGTAAAAATCTGCCCTGGTAGGATGAGTTCTCCATTGAGGGGTGCTTGCTGGCCTCAATCACCATCAGACCTGTTTGGTTTCCTCAGTCATGGTAAAAACCATCCTTGGTGATGCTTTCCCAGGTGTGTGGTACCAAAAGGGAGGCACGGGTGGTCAACCTATCCCCAACATTCCTGGTGTCAGCAGTGCCAGGTGGGAGCTGTCCCTGATGTCACCACCGTGGTCATGGAGAGGAGAAATCCTTCCCCCACCAGCCCAGCAATGGCTGGTGCTAAATGAAGATGTAAAACCTCACACTCTCAGCACAGCATCCACTCTCCAGTCCCAACACAGCCTCAGTGGGAAGGAGCAGGGCTGTTAATCCTCCTGACATCCCCTTTGAATACTGTCATATTTCAGCCCTGTTAAGCCCTTGGGCTGTTGTTTATGGGCTCTGTGCTGAAAGGAAGAGCTGTGCTGAGCCTGCAAAATGCTGCTTGACTTCTGGAATGCTTGTCCTTACCTCAGCAGCCCAATCCCAAATCCTGCCCCGTGCCCAGCTGAGTGTTTGCCCTGTGCAAATCCTCGCATGGTCGAGCATCTCCTGCTGCTTGGAAATAATCACAGCTTCACACAGATCTGCTTGCTTGAGGGAAATACCAGTTTGTTGGGGGTAACCCTGTTTCCCCTTCTTTTTTGGGCTGAAAAAAGCCAATCCAACATGTTCCCTGCCCTCTTTCTCCCAGCTGTTGTCTCGGTGTGTGTCCTTCACAGACAGACTGATTGAATTTGATTTTCTGGGGAGTCGTGGGCTGGCATGTTCATTAACCTGCACACTGCTCTTCTCCCTACCCTTGCACCCTTTGTCTCCACAGAATCTTCCACAGCCTGTGCTGTATTTAGGTTTGATTTCTTCCAGTTGGCATTCCAAACCCCAAGGCTTTCTCGTGTCCATCTTGCTTGCACATGTTTTCCTTAGCCTGTAGGAAAAAATACCTTTCTGCTGGTCTCTGCCATGTCTCAGTGCCAGCTTGGACATCTGTGCTGGGGAAACCAGGGCATGGTGGTGCTGGAACAGGGGTAGGTGGAAGGTGCTGCATGGTCAGTTGTGTTACCAGGACAAAAGCTGCATTTAGCTGAGTTCAGCTGGGACCCAGTGACCCCACTGACAGGGTCTGGAGTCACCAAGCTGCAGCCACATTCAGGTCATATTTTTGTCAAGAGTTTTGCAGTGGGCTTGAGGTATTGCCCATGTGAAAGGTGGGAGAGGTGAATCCCAGCCCGGTGAATTTGCAGCTCGAGCTGCTGACAGGAGATGCTGGCAGTGATTTGTGGGGCAGGAAGTTCTCCTCTTTCCTCCTGCACAGTCTGTAATTCCCTGGTATTATAACATGTCATTTTTCTAGCATACCTGAGGAGCCAGGAAATAATGTCTGAGCCTAGAGGGACAGCAACAATGGAACCTCCAAAGAGGCGAGAGATGGAGAGATTAGAGCAAGAAACCAAGGTTGTAATTTATTTCTCTCTTCCATCCCTCTTAGCCTGAAAAAGTGGCCACATTCCTGGCGATCCCTTTATTTTACAGCTTTGAGCTTGTGTTTTTTTTAAAAGCCAGCAGATGCTGCCAGTTCCCATCACCTAATCAAAGCAGCTCTGTGGAAGGGCTGCCTCGTTATTACATCCCATTATAGCCTCGGGCAGCCACTGTACTTCATAACCGCCCAGGAAAGCTGACAGGTAACCAATGAGATGCATATTCCAGTGACAACCTCCTGCCCCCAGGGAGCCAGGACCCTCTTCAGCACCGAGCTGGGCTCATTGTGCCTGGGTGCTTCCTGGGAAGCAGCTGGGACCATTGTCTGGCCATGGAGCAGCGAGGTTTGCTCTTTTGTTCCCTTCTCATTGCATTGTCCGTGGGGTAGGGATTGCCATGAAATGTGTGTGTGTGTGTTGGCTTGGTGGGAAAAGGAGGAAAACTCGCCTGGAGATGGGGGAAGGAGGTGGGGGGAGCTGGGGAGGGGGGTGGGAAACTGGGTAAATAATTTTGTCATTGCAGGTTGATATTGCACCTCAGCATGGGCTGATAGAGTATCAATTCCTACTTCATTTCACTGATGGGATTCTGTCTGCAGTGGAATGAGCCCACCTTTAAATCAATATAACCCAGTGCATGCCAGGCCTTGGGCACCAAAGGAAAAGGAGTTGTGCTCATTTTGAAACAGTGTCTTCTCTCTATCACTCCTTGTGCTTATTCATTGTGTTTTATTGCTTGTCATGAATTATGAAGAAACTGAAATATTTGGGTGTTTTATATTTTTGGGGCTATATCAGGAGCAGGGTGGGAGTGTCAGTCTGAATGTTAAGGGATGAGAGATAAACTGGCATTGGAAGGGATTTTGTGGTTGGCTGGAGTGGAGTGTGGCAGCTGTGATAACTCAGTGGATTTGAGTTATTTTTTAGTTTATTACTGAGTTACTTATGGGTTTTTCTGCTTATTTTCTTCTATTGCAAAAATCCAGGCAATGCTGAGCATGGCTGGTGCTGGTACATGCAGGGATGGTGATGCAGCAGGGAGCTGTGGGCAGTGTGTCCATCCAGGCACAGGGGCCTGGGGGCAGCACTGGCTGTGGCATCTCATTCTTCAAGGAATGGAGATGTCATTATAGCTGCCCAAATAACTGTTAGTGAGCACTGGGCAGCCTCAGATGGGACTTGTGCATCTGTCCTGGGTGGTTTTGAGCATCCTTTGATCTGTGTGATCTGGGAGTGTGAGCTCAGCACTGTAAACTGAGTGGGACAAGTGGAGTCTTTCTGCCATAGAAGTGAATTTTGCCTTCTCTGTCATCCTCTGTCTCTGGTGAATGTGGCAGCCAGAGGGATTCCAGGAGCACATTTTACTCAACAGAGTTTGCCTTCAAATCCTCCAGCTCCCGAATATGACAGCTGCTAAATCACCTGTTATTATGCAGAGAACAAAGCTGTCCTCCAGGAACAAAGGAAGGAGAATGGTCTGTGACTGGGGGGAAGGCAGAGCAGGGCTGTGGGACCGAGATGAAGCCTAGAGACCCCAGCAAAGCAGCCAGGACTCAGTGGGCAGACAAACCTCCCAGTGTGGTAAATAAAACCCCAGCTGATGGTTGAAATAATGGCTGGATCCATCAGCACATCTCCAAACGTTGCCTGGCCATGTGCTGCAGCATGTAAGGACCAAGGAAGAGCTGCATCCAGGCTGGGCTGCAATTGCTCCATTTCTTCAAGACCATCCTGTGTGATTGTAAGGAAAAGTGGGGCTTAGACCTGGATTTCCAGCTGTTGCCCCTGGGTTTGCTGCCAGCCCTCACACTGTGCAGTGCTGGGCTGCCCTTCAGGGCTTTGCTCACAGCCCCAGCTCAGGGTGAGGTGACGCAGACAAAACCCTGACCCTGATTTCCCCCAGCAGCCTGTTTAGTACCCGAGGCTTCCCTGCCAGCTCAGCCAGCAAAGCAAGAGCTGCCTTTTGATGCTGTGGAGTGAATCCCTGATCCCAGGCTGGCACAGCTGCTGGACACAGGCACAGAGCTGTGCAGCCAGCAGGAGCTGCTCCAGCCCGGCCGTGGTGCACAGCAGGGGTCGAGGCTTTCTCGCTCACTTCTGCAAGTGCTATCTAAATATTATTAATAATTAAGGGCTCAGGCTGGGCTGGATGTGCTTCCTGGGGGCTGCCACCATGCACTTAAGCAACTGCACCCAAGCTGGCAGATGCCACCTCCTCTGCTTGATGGCAGCACCTGGGCCAAGAGGGGCAGTGGTGGCAGCGGGAGCCCTCCTCAATATTTAAAGACAATTGATGGGCAAGTCGGGCTGGGATGGTCCAAAACAGAAGTGTCTAGACATAGCAGAAAGCAGAAAGGCTGCTTTCCCTCGGCTCAGGAAGTCCAGCAGGAGAAAACAAGCTGCTTTATTAATTCTTCCTTTCTTTTTCAATGCAAAGTGTTGTGGGCTTGCTGTTGATGCTGGGGGAAGAGCATCATTTTGCAGGAAAACCTGGCTGGTGACTCTATCAGATCTCCATCTTCCCCCACCCCAGCAGCATTGGGACATCTTCCCAGTGTGTCCAAAGATAGAGAGGGTAGCACTTCACATTTTGCTGTTTTGCCAGTAATAATTAACTGAGAAGCCAGAGGAAGTGTTGCGAAATAACTCTGGAAACTGAGCTCTTCAAGGAATTAAATGCATTGATGGAAAGAGAGAATCATTAGTCTGGAATAAAAATAAATGTGTCTTCCTGTAAATCTACATTTCAGGGTAAAGGCAGATTGTAAATTCTTCTGCCACTACTGGAGCAGACAGTGTACTGAAATAAAGCTCTTGCAAGGGAAATACTGTTTGTGACCACTGTAATTTAGATTATATATGTTAGGGAAGAGAGGGAGGCAGCTGCTGAAAGCCTGGTCTAAAAGTCACTGCTGAGCATTCTCTGAAGAAGAGGCTTTTTAAAGTTGCTGTAAAACAGAAGGATAAAAGCAACTGAGCTCATTTTTCTCCAAGGACCATAACATCCTTTAAGGCTTAATTCTGCTTAATATTTTGTCTGTCCTCTCTGGGCTGTGTTGTTATGGTTTAATCTGTTTCAGTGCAGTGTGGTGAATTCAGAGACATTTTGAGATAAGTTTCCTTCTTTGTTGCTGGGGTCTTTTTGGTGCAGGAGCAAGAGGCAGGATTTTAGTGTAAATATTAAATGACGAGTGGTGTCCTGCTTGGGTGGCTCCTGCCTGCCCTGAGTGGCCCTTGTCTTTGATTACCTGCTCAGTTATCCTGCTTTATTCCTTTCTCCTGTCCCCTTTTCAGATGATGCTTGACTCTCCATGCTATCAGGGCAGGGAAATGAATAAATTTTATGTATCTGTCTCTGCTGTCAATATTTGTGTCAGGAAAGCACTTGTGGCATTTCTGGGAGAAGTCACTGTCTCTCTTCACTGACCTTTTATTTCTTCTGTGGATGGAGAGTTTCTTCTCAAATGTCCTCTGCAATCTCTGTTTCAGCTGCTGCTTACTCTCTTATCACATTTAATATACTCACTATTAATCTCCCCACTTTGCATCCACAAGAGCCTCTCTGCTCTTTAACCCTTGAGGGGCTGCCCATGGTTCCTCGTGGGGATGGTAATAGCCCACTCTGGGCACTTCTGCTGAAGGGCATCATTAACAGCTGAGAATATTCATTTATTTTAAGACTGTTTTACTGCCTAATTGCACTTGCCTTGGAGCAAAATGTGTCTGGAGAGGCAAGAGGACACCCCTGCTTTCCATTGATGTAGCATTTTGCTCATCTCCAAGTCACTTGGAGCTGCTGGAGTGACATGGAATTGCCCTGGGATCCATGGGCAGGCTGGGATGGTGGAGTGACTGGAGCAGGACCACATTGCCTGTGCACGTGTGGTTCATGCTGTTGTCCCCAAACCCAGTGGCACTGCTGCCCTGAAGCCTAGTGGGCTGTGCAGAGCTGTGTCCTTAACTTTCAGAGCAGGAATTTCCTAGTAGATGTTTTTGTTTCCTTTCTTGGTCTTTTTTTCTCAATTATTTTATTCCATTTATCCCCACACTTCAGTAACAAGTTAGGTTTCTTGTAAACACTGAAGAAAGAAGACATGAGAGATTGTACACATTTTTGGCAGAGAAATGTTTGAGATCACCTGTAGTTTGGCTTTTTTGTTTCAGGAAGAAAGAGAAATTACTGAAATTGGAATTCATTGAAATTTCAGAGCAATGAGGATTAGTTGCTCCTGTGGCCATCCACAGGAACCAAGTTTTCCCGTATCTGGGATGGCCCTTTCTGCCCCCTGCATGCCACACATTCCTCGTGTCCAGATGAGATGGGGTCTGGGAAGTCTCATTAGTTCCTCATGACCCCCCTGGCTTTGTGCCACTTTCCCAATACTTCTGACCTTGGAAAAATTCCCCTTTTCTCTCAGCTTCCTCTGTTCAACTTTCAGTTTAGGAGGAGATGTCCTGACACAGGGCAGTGGAAATAACTTTCTTGACTTTAATGGAATTTGAGGAGCTGACAGGGAGTTTCCTGGGTTGCAGATGGGAACAGATCACTCTCTTCTCATGCAGAATCTTGATTAAACCACCCCCAGTGAGCACTGACCAAGTGCTACCCTTCTTTGAGAGGGTAATGTCCACCCTGGTTTTTTGTGAGCAGCACTTCAGGTTGTTGAGGTGGCACAGTGGAGCCCACTGATAACAACCAAAAGGAGCCATGATCTGATGATTTGTCCTTGAAAAGCTCCATGGGCGGTTCGTGAGGAAAGGGGAGATGCATTGACTTGGACAGCTGCTTATAGAAAACAGATGTGCAAGTTAGGAAACACAAGTGGTAAATCTGAGCCCATATGGTGCCTCTCTCACAGGCATTTAGAGGCACAGCAGCCACGAAGTCTACTCATTCCTCTTCTGAAAGAAGAATTCCTCATCTCTTGTAAAACATGAGGATGGATGTGTTTGTGTGGGTGTCCCCCAGGCTCCACTTCTGCTGGAGACCTGCACCCTTCAGATGTTCCCTGTGCTGGGTGGGGAAGGCAGAGCAGGAATGTGAATCACTGGGACAGGTTTATGTTGTTTCCTTGCCAAATGCCAGGACTGAAGGCACCAACAAGTGCAGGACCTGTGCTGGTTTATGAAGCTGCCAGGTGCTTTCCTGGGTTGGATTTTAAGCCTAGTTTCTTGCAAAGTAAGAAATTTCTTGCTGTCTCAGGGCCCTCCAGAGCTTCTCTGCAAGGCTGAGGAATTTCTGTCCCTCCCTGCCAAAACAGGCAGGACCCCTTCAGTGAGGGATGCCTCAGAGGCACCTCAGAAGGATCTGTGTTCTGCTGGGTGGGATTCCAGCCTTCTTCCCTTTCTTCTCACCTTTCTTGAGCTTATAAGAAAGACAGTTTCCAAGCTGATTCTGATTCTGTTATTTTTCTCATACCTGTCTGAAAACTGCTTTTCAAGCAAGTTGGGGCTTAGTGGGCTGTGTAACCTCCTCTGCACTGGAGAGCCTCTTCTGCAATCCTCCACCTCCTCTCATCTTGTGGCATCTCCTCATCAGCTCTCCTGAAGTCCTTTGTATGGGAATCTGTTGGGTTTTACTGGCTATTGTCTTAAATGCACAGTTTATGAAAAGGGAGTTCTTCCCCCACAATATCATAAGGAGATTAAAAAGAAAGCCCAGATTTATGGGAAACAAAGAATGAATACATTTAGAACCTGAAGAAAAACTGGAGAAATGTATCATAAGGAGGCATTTTAAACATCGGATCCCACTTTAACCCAATAATTACCATTAAAGTGTGGGTTGCTTTGGGGGCTTTTTTTCCTGGGATTTGTTTTATAGAGATGTCTGTGATGCAGTTTCCATGGTTTTTATCATTACCATGGTCTTGCTGCTGATCTCCTGGCCAGCTGACATTCCTGCTACAGCAGGGCTGGGCACTTGTTTTATTACCATCTCCTTTTTGATATGTTACTGCACCCTGAATTAATTTCTTACCAATCACATTTGCAGCCCTGTGAAGTGAATAGGTCTCTGGAGGGGACTACATTGTTAACACTGACAAATTTCATGATATAGCCGTGCACAAACAGGCATAGCCTGGGAAAAGAAGTAATTAAGGAGCCTGGTGCTCTTTGCAGCCTGGCTGAGGTCCATGTCCTCTCCCAGTGCTTTCAGAGAGTCCTGGTTTGGAGGGAAAACCACAAAGCACTCACTGAGGCCACAGGTAGGAGTGGTGGGGGATGAGGTGCCAGGCTGAGCTCTGGCTTGCCAAGGCTCCTGGTTTCCCTGCAGCATCTCTGCTCAGACTCAGCCCTTGTGTGGATCCTCAGTGGGCTCATCCAGGATCTCTTCCACTCCCAGAGCAGCAGGTCCCTGCTGTCCTTCAGTCTAGGTGGGGCCCTGGGGAAGGGCTTGAACCTGGCAGAGCTTTAGGTGAGATGTTGGGAAGGAATTCCTCCTGTGAGGGTGGGGAGGCCCTGGCACAGAGTGCCCAGAGAAGCTGTGTCTGCCCCATCCCTGGAAGTGTCCAAGGCCAGGTTAGATGAGGCTTTCCAAGTCCCTTCCAGCCCAAACTGTTCTACAATTCTCTAATAATTTTTT
>JANRMJ010008404.1:0-23233 GCA_025584955.1 Alethe diademata | reverse complement strand
GCTGCTGAAAGGTTTTAAGTTTATTGCTGGGGCATCCATCACTCCATCCAATTAGCAGCATTAAGAGGAGCTCCAGCTGCAGAAGAGAGTTTGCAGCACTAGTTGTGAAGGAAAGCACTACTGGCTCCCAAGCTGTTGGATGATTGTTTTATCTGGATAACTGAAAGCTGAGGAAGGACTATGGCAGTATTTAGGAAGCATGCACTAGGTATGAGACTTGGGGTTTGTGTGGGAAAGAGTAAGGAGGTAGCAGTTTTGAGGACCAAGAACTTGCAGTGATGCATGGATTAAACTGGCTGAATGGGCACCGACACATAAACACCTAAATACAAACACAAGTTCATCTGGGTCAGAAACTTGCAGTTCTGATGAGAAAGTGAGTTAAGACTATAGCATTCCCTGATGCTAGCACTTTCAAGGAATTGACACACCCTGACTTACACCCATTTTCACTGACTAGCTGAGGTTCCTCTTGGATGTAGTCGGGCTGTTTGCTCTCCATATGCTGCTCTCCTACTTTAGAATTCTTTTTGATTTCCAGTGTGAATGTGTTCATATGGTTTATACTTGTACTGACACAACACTTCAGTTTAGCACAGTTCAGAATGGCTTTAGACCATGGCACTAAGAGCTATGTCCACTCTTTCCTTAAATACCTCCAGGGATGGTGACTCCATTACCTCCCTGGGCAGCCCATTCCAATGTTTAATCGCTCTTTCTGTGAAGAAATCCCTCCAAATATCCAACCTGAACATTTTGTAAAAGGCAGCTTGAATACGCTGAAACATTCTGGCATACATGCTGTACCTTTGCCCACTGTAGTTTTTCTCTTGCCTCTCGTGTTTGGACTCATCCATGTGTCTAATCCCAACACTTCTGATTTTAGGCTAGTGCATGTTAGTTTTTGGCTTGTTTTTAATTTTGGTTTGTTTTTTGTTTTTTTGATTTTTTGTTTTTTAAAGAAAGGACATCTATGGGTTTTTTCTCTTTTTCTTCTGCTATTTAGCAATTCTGAAATACATAATCCCTCTTATTTGTAGCAGGTGCAGGTATTCAGGGAAATATTCAGTAGAGTATCTTCTCTGACTAGTCTCATGAAAATCTTTTACCGTATCAAAAATACGTTAGTTTAGTCCAAGAGACATTGTGATAGACTGCTGCACTAGGGGTATTTGTCCTGGGAATATTAATATATATTTTTTAAATTTTAAAATACATTCTGGACATGATTAAGAAATGTTTAAAATCTGACTGCAAACTGTAACTTCAATATGAGTACATATTTTATGGCATGCATACAAACTAAGATTACATAAATATGTTGAGTCTTTTTAGGGATGTTATTAGCATGTAATGGATTTTTACAGTTTAGATGTTTTTGTACTTCTTTCAGTAGGTTTTAGCTCAAGACCAAGCCTATGGCTCCATGCCTCCAAGTCAAAGGGAATAGACTGGCAGGAACCAAGGAGACTGGGTATCAGACCTGGTTACAGCAAAATGTGAAATTCAGAGATAGCAAACTGAGAAAGGTAACACAGAAGATACCAGGGAGAAAACAAATTAAAAGCAGCAATCTGCTAGTGTCATTTTTAAATGTAGCTATTTGAAGATATTTGAATGAGCTAATATGCAAATATTAATGCAGTGAGAAATCAAGTGGGATGTCAACCATATGCCACCATATAAGAGGAACCCAAAAGAACTTGCCAACCAAGCTTATTTCTCATTTTCCCCACAGTGAAATGGAAGAATTTGATGTGTTTATCTGTAATTGAGTAAATTCACATGCAGCTATTGATAAACATTTAGAATCTGAGTAAGAAATTTTGGTGTTACTGTATCTGTCCATTGAACAGGACAAAGCTGCAGCACAAAAAATCATGACATGATGTAGTTTACATCATTCAGTACAAAAACAGGAAAACCTCAGTCCTCAATTTAAGAGAAAAAATATTCTACAATGACCATGACAAATGACAGCACAGTAAATGTCATTAAAGGAAACAGTTGCTACTGTGTACAATGACAAGGGTTATTTTCTTTAATTCCTCTACTTAATCTGATGATGCATATAAAAATGTAGGGAGTTAGTAGGTTAACATTTCTTTTAAAAATTGCTGCAGTACTTTCACAGAATGAACTCCCTTAGTATCAAACTATCAGGAGTGCAATTTCACATGCAAAAAACCACAGAATTTTTGTTTTCGTGGGGAAAAAATTGTTCTATCATGAAACTTGAGATCTCAAATGACCCATTTGAATTATGCTTTATCAGAGTAGTTTGTCAATTACACTTCCATGCTAATGCACAACATGTTGGTAACCACTGGATTTCAGAAACATTTTCCGGCACTGTAACATTTTAAATAGCCATTCCAGTGCCTGCTCAAAGGTGCATTTGAACTCTTCAGAGAACCCTTCATACACTGAGCTGCTGCCTTTATTTACAGGGATTTCCTCAACTATAACAAGTTCTTGGAACCAGTATTTTACAGTTATCTAGCTCCTGACTTGAAAATGTCCATGGGATGCTAAATTGGTTTGGGTTATTGTAAACCAGTAAAATACATGGCTTGTTCATTAATGGTCCCTACCATTTTTAGTCAACTTCAATGATAAATAAGAAATGGAAACTTATGGATCAGGTACTTTATAAATACTGGACTCTTTGGAAATTAATTACTTCTTCCACAATTTCTAATTTTAGAAAAGGTGTATCAACACTGCCTTAAGTGACTCTTGTTGCACATGGGGTATTTAATTTCTTTAAAATAAAAATTAGAATCTCAATAAAATCGAAAATATTTTTTAAGTAAAAGCAAGTTTTAAAACAGGTTCTTAAAAGGAGCCTTGCATGCCTCACTCAATGCTCAATCACTTCAGCTAGAACATAAGAAAATGATTACTCAAAAGTGATATGAGTCATCATGTAACCTGAAAATACCAAAGTTAAACACTAGAACTAATTAATTTTTAACATTCCTTCAAATTTATATTTGATACATAAGTAATCTGATGAAAATTACACTTACTCTGATAATATCCAATTGGAAGTTTTATGTTGGCTAAAGTCATCTTAACTAAATTATGCTAGATAGGCTATTCTAAATTCTAGAGGGGACTACAAGAGGTAACTTCACTGTCTTAAGTTGATGGTGTCTAATAGAAGGGCATGCATGGCTACATAGAACTCAGGCCAAATATATGGAAGCTACATTTAGTTATGACTCATACCATAGCCATTCTGATGAGATAATTTACACATTAAAAAAAAAAAAAAAAATCTGGCCCAGCCTGGTAGGTGTTCTTAGTCCCACATAGCCACCTACACCTGGTGGGCTGAAGGGAGTACAGAGATTGGAACCCCATGGGGGATCTCAACAAAATGAAAGACAAACACGTGGCCAGAAATTACAGCAGCCTTTCAATGAAAGTCCTGTGACTGCAAAGCTGCCAAAAGGTGTCTCTTACCCATCACTACTTTGGGGAACTCTGAAAATAGCTTTGCATTACTTTAACTGAGGGGCTAGTCAGAAAAATTGTCCTCAACTAAGATAATGGGTGGTGACAGTACCAAAAGGCATCTGAACTCTGTGGTTTTTAAACACACTGATTTGACTACAGCTACTGTCACTGTTCTTCACACCAGCACCAGGATCAGTGGTTTTCACTATTATCAGTATTTCTTACTTTCCTGAGCCCCTAGAACTGCATTACTATCACACAACTCTTGACAGAGCTATTGGTTCTATCTTCCTGCCCACCTCCAGAGCTATTTTGGCTAGGGGAAGATTGGCTGTGAGCAAGGTACATTCCCCCTTACCTGTTTCTGGTGTACAGCAAGCTCCCTCCCATTCTGGTCAAGTTCTTCTCACTCCCAAAAGCTGCCAACAAAACCATTGGACTACACGTGCAATAGGTAAAAATTAGTGTTTCCCTTCCATCTAAAAATTATAATTCTCTATCACTAACTAAACAAAAACACTGAATACAGAACATGGAAAGTAAGTGTTACTTCTTTTTAGGTTTGAGAGTGCTCTGCTGTCCTGGATGATCTTGTGGTAAATCTGCCCATGTTCAATATTAAAATAAAAAGTAGTGATGTACGCTGATTATTACAGCAGGTAGATTGTCCAGTCCTCATTTTAATGGTCTTGTCTTGATTTCAATCACAGATGTACCCCTGTTAGAGGGAATCAGAACCCAGTGCTCACACCTTTATGACTTATCAGTACATCAGAATGCCAGGGTGGAAATACAAACAGATTCTTCATTGCACCAACTGTACACGTGCAGGCCCTTGACATAAACTTAGCAATGTAAATCCAGCCATACAGATACAACATACTTCTCTGAAGCCTTATAAAAATACCAGTGCAACATAGAGCCATTTTACAAAACAATCATCTTTATAGAAAGGTATTTTAGTGGTATATGCTGAGGTAAATAATAAAACCAGACCCAAGAGAGGGCATGACCAGTGTTAAGGAGAAATCCGGATGAAATTTGGCCAAAAGCCTGTTTTATAAAAGCTAATATTTACCTACCAGTTACAGTCCCTGGTAAGGTGCTTATTGCTGTAATACTTCAATATTCTTCTTCAGTTTACAAATTGAAAAATATATGAAATTAGATCTGTATGAATGTTAGGTATTAGCTGTCACAAATTTAAAAAGGCATTGTACCAAGTTTTCTTAATTGTTTACTAACCAATTTGATTGTAGCAGGTAAATAAACTACAGCATACATTTTACCTGACACCATGCATCAAAATCACCATAAAAACTAAGTTTATCAAAGTCCAAGTCCACAAGGAAAACATGAAAAAGTGCAAATTATGTACCCAGTATTTCTGTCACAGCTGTTTTTTCTTAATATGGCATGAAAAAGGTTTACAGCATATATTAAGAAAATTCTTACAAGTGCTCACCTCAATGTTTATATATACAACATTTTGCTCAAAGTGCTCACTATATGAAAAAAAACTGATTGGATAAAAATATTTAAACAGTGCTTTCTGAACGTTCAGGGAAAATTCATATAATACATCAGTCCCATTTGCTTTCCTCTTCACTCAGTGCAATGAGATGCAGAAGTCACGTCAACTTCATGAAAACTTTGCTTGCCACATTGCCAGAAAACCTCAGTTACAATGGCATTCTTGGTGTCCCATTGGGAGTGGGTCTTTTATTTTTTTGCAGGTGGCTTTGATGTTTTCGAGATCTTACTACTTTCATTCTTACTTCAAATACTTCTTGTATGGCTTTTCGAAAACAATGGAAATTGTAGTCTATTAATCCTACAGAGACAGAAATGTTTTACATATTAATAAAGATAGTCACATAAATAAGGTAATGAAACCGTTGCTTATATTGTGATCACACTCAGTGAACTGAATTTTTTCTGTGCTAAGCAAAAGCATATTTGATAAATGCAAATAATTCAGCAACCATTACAGCTTGATACTATGTCTGCTATTAAATATACTTTTAAGACAAAATAAATAGAAGTTACTGGCAGATAACAGATCCTTAATTTAATAAAGGGCTTTGAAGAAGTGTTCAGTATACTAGAAGAAAAACTAAATCTTTCATAAAACATGGTGTCATTTTAGAAATCTGCTTTACAGAATAACTGCAATAAAAAAAGTAGCATCTATTAATCAAAAAATGCTCATTTTTTGACAACACATGACTTTGAAATGGATACTTGATAGAACTGTTATCAAATCTCAGCCAGCTATATTTCATCTTACAGTGTAATTAAAAAGTAACATAATAGACATGCTGTTAGATGAGATACTTACATAATAGGCAGATAACATTACCATGTCAGTGGGCTGAATGTGATCCCACAGAAAAGCTGTAAAGCCATATTGGTAGTCAACTGGAAGACTTACTGAGTGCTACAATTCTGTAATACCACAATACAATTTTATAATTTTGGTAGTGAGCTCATGACCTTTCAATGTTAATGCCATAAGCTTTCTTAACTCAAATACTGCAGCATTTTCCACTTCAATTTTTCTTCCAGGAGATACATATTTTCAAGTGGTTTAACCCACCATGTTACACTTTGGGTTTTTTTTTTTTCCGATGAACTGTTTTCCATCTCCCTACAGTTCAGACAAAATATTACTTGGAATTCATGAGGCACAAAAAGCTCATCTCCATTATAATACCAGAACTGTATTGCAGAAGAGTGCAGGCTACCAAGTGTCCCAACTATGCAGACACAACCACCTCACACAGTTATGGACAAACCCTAATGGATGTTTACTTAACATGGTGTCTTTCTGAAACAGTGCTGTTAGTAAATATGCAGAAGCAACACTTCTTATGCTTTCAACAGAAAGTGACTGCATGCAACATTCATATGCAATAAATGTGCTAAGGGTATGGAAGAGACACTTGACCAGTTTAAATTCTATCAAAAGCTCCACAGGCTGTCAAACAGCCCAGTGCACATGGTACAAGTGCTGCATTCACAAACACACCAACACTGACTGGTGAAATTGCTATCACAAGATGGGGCACACAAGCCCAGATGACAGCTTTCTCTTCCACTGCTGAGTTTTGGTCTCAGAGTACATCACAAAGACCAGCAACTCAGTGAACATTGTGCCAGTGAGCAAAGAGGTCATGAACTATGGGTTGTATTGACTTGGACCAGGGTCAGAAAGATAACAAATTTTATGCACTTTAATTGCAAAATATTAAAGCACTCCTAAATAGGACTAGGTCCTAAATATGTAATTTTTCAAAAGCCTCCTTTCAGATATAAGAAAAGCAAGAACACTCTATCAGTCAGTTTCAAAAGTTTTCCCTTGGTTTTGGCAGGCACGCTGTTCCAAATGTGTATGTACGTGTCAACACGTACAAATCAGTGTCAGTCACGATAAACTAACACAGTCTACAGTTGCAGGTGGAAGCTTTACTGCATTGGATGTAAACTTACAAATGCTTTCATATCAGAAATATTGTCAAGTACATTTATGATTTCATTCCATCTTAATGCTTGCACGAGTACTTTCATCCCTTTAAAAATGTTATGTAAGCTTTATCAAGCTGTACTTACCTCAATATTTATGATACAGTTAGAAACTGTTATCAGCTAATAACAACCTGAGTTGTTCATTAACTCACTAATATAACGGAAGATTAACGCAATACTAGAAAAGGGGAAAATACCTTTTCTCTCAAAGCTTTCTTCTCTGACAAAACAAACAAGAGCGAGGAATTTTGTCACCTCTTTTAAATAAAGGACAGTTGTATTATTCAGTTTTATGATTGCCATTGATTCTTTGTCATAAGGAGTTCCAGTGCCATCATCTTTAAGCCTAAAGAGCAATAGTCAAACAAACAGGAAAAGATAAGACACCAGATTAGCTAACAAAAGTACTGCTGCATCGATTTGCTCACCAAAGAATCTCAAACTTTATGAAATCTTCATTTTAATCTTTCAGAGATTCTTCTTCAAATTACACACTACATAAACTAAGAAGACAAAGAGATTAAACTGTTTATCCCATCACCAAAACCTTTCCTTACACCAAACCTTAGATCTGGGGCTAGAAATCTGATTGATTGATTGCCAAGTGCCTGAACTGGAACCTTAATTTTTCCTCTGTAAGTTGCCACCCATTTACCACAAGGCTGCTTTTCTTTTAATCATTGCTTTATATTATGACTTATCATAAACATGTGTGAAACAGTAGGTCTGTACTGATAACGCCAAACCCAGTAACCTTGCTTGAGCAGTAGCAGCTGACTGATAGTTTAAGACATCATGAGACTTTCCTCATAAGATGTTGACTTTTGCAACATATTATGAAAAGAGATTTCTCATTCACAGATGCTGTGTCATGATGAACACTATTATGTTTTTGTACATTGTAACATTGTCATTTTAACCTCCTTCCTGAATGCACACCAGATATTGTTAAATGGATAGTTATCACCAACCTCCCAGAACAATTAGTCTCAATAATATATTAAAGTGGCAAGTTCCACAGATGCTCCAGGAACAGAGGACAAGAAATTAATTGTACTATCATGTCTTTAGTCTGTAGCTAAAAAATGGCAAGCAGATCTCTGGTGATAAATGTGAAATGGCTGCACAACCACAGTGGCAGAATGATATTTTGTAAATAAAGAGCCCCACAAGTGGTGGTGTACAGATAATTATTAAATGCACACTCTTTTGAGCTACATAGCAGAATCTTTCTCTTTAAAAAAATCAGCATCCTTTATTTTATACCTCTGTAAAACAAGTTCTTACACAGTTACTGAAGTGATGATTCCAAATTCTGAAATATACGGTAAAATATACAAACTTCAGAGTTTATAGGTTAAGTATTCAACAGTTTATTGTTCCAGTGCTTACTTCACATCTGCACCAGAACTCTCCCTTGGACCTTCTCCAAGAAGTCTGTCAGTGGGTACAAATGCAAAGCTACTCCAGCCTACCACACTCAAAGCGTGTTGTGCATTGGCCTCCAAGTGTAAGCATCTTAATGCACTCATCCTTAAATGTGTCCCTGCCTTTCCCACGAATGGCTGGCATTACATTTGGCCAAGGGCCAAGCCACTGAACACATAACTTGCAAGGAGATGTACATGCCAGCCCAGGAGATTTCCACTTGCTAATGTACAAGAAGGGGAAACTGAAAAAACCCCAGAAAGGTCATGTAGGGAATAGGGGACAAACAGAGAACTGAATTGAGAGTGAAACAACTCTCTGATGCTATTAGAGGCCACTGGCTATTAAATACAACTAAATATGGCCTCACTTCTTTTTAGAACAGGAGGCATCCTTCTGTTGATTTCATCCCTAGGGAACAAAAACATGATGTTTCCTTTTATTTTAGGTTGGTTTCTTCCCACCTCTTCCTCCAAATAAAATTACTAGCATAGAAAGAGGAAGGTGTTCACAAAAGAGACTGAACAAGGAGCAATGCTTGTTGCTGGGAAGGATCAGTCCCTGAGAAGCCAGCCATTTCCTCGTCCCCTGTCCTGACAAATTACCCATTCTCACTATTGTTTATACCCACATGACTAATTTTGAGGCTATTCAGATTCTCAGTACCCAGCTTTATAGAAAACATTCACAATTTACTTACCCATATATACAAGAAATGTCAATCACAACATCTATCATATCACAGCAGAGCTCGTAAGTTTGCATATCCACTGGAGTGCTGTCTGTTGCAATATAGATCTTACTGACTACATCAAATAAAAATGCTTTTTCAATCCCAGAATTCTATTCAAGAGAAGAAAAAAAGAAAAATAAATTAATTCCAAGCTTTTCTATTCCCTTACTTGCCTGTTATACAAAAAGGCTAGGCTAAAGAAAAATTGCAATCAAGCTCATTTTGAAAGAACTGTACATGGAGCACTGTTGTATTTGTAGCAAACCATAATGCTCACAAACCTTCCAACAGTTTCTGCCTCTGAGCAGACATAATGCCAAGTGGCACTCCCAAACTTCTTCACATGGAGAGATTACATTTCTTTTCAGTGGAAAATGAGGGAGGGCAAGGGTGGAGCAGAAAAATCTTCCAAGTTCAAGCTTTTGGTGTTGTAGCAACAGACATAAAAAAAAGCTATAATCTAAAGTTATTCTAGCTGGGCATATGAGAAGACAGAAACAAAGGAAAGAAAACTCTGATGGACGAAGAAGACAGTATTGTTAAGGAACTGATTTCTCAGGGAAATTAAGAAATTTTTTCATTACAGTCTGTAGCTGTTCTACTGTCTGGTTCTGTAGAACATCTTTTAGAATCACAGAAGAGAAACTAGCGTTCTGATGGTGCCTTCAGGTTCCATGTAGCACGGGTGGTTAAAGCCATATTTAAAATGCTAAGGCTTGCTAAAGTGATGACAGCTATGTTCCTGTCATCCTGCCAAGCTGATTAAGACGCTCTCCATACTGGAGATGTATTCACAGCTCTGAGAAGCTAGCCAGGAATGCTAGCTCCTACTCTTTGTGTAGATAAGGTAAACTGCCATAAGCCTCTGCTTCCTGGAAAAAAAAAAGTGTACTGCTTAACTGAAAACAGTAGCCTTGCTGGCTGATGTCAAGGGATTACACCTGCACAGCTGTCCCAGCATGAAAAAAGGTCAATTTCCCAGTATTGCTAAAGCACAAGCTATAAAATACTCTTCAGTATACACCTACATGAGAAGACAAGCAACTTTCTCCATCCAACTGAGTTGTTTATATATATGGGATTCCCATTTTAACATGGTTTGGGACTGCTGTAGTTCTGTAACCACCAAAAAGCACGCTGAAAATCCCTAACAAGTTTTAATAGTTTCAGCTTCTTTTGTACAGTTACAGAACTTTTTCCATTTTTTCCTTATTTCCATATTTCCTTCTTTCCTTATTTTCTAAGTCAGCTATTTAATATATAGTTAAGTAACTAAAGTGACTATCTTGCTTTTCATATTTACTGAAATAGGCAGAAAAATTTCCAACACTAGATATGCTATTGAACAACAGCCAGCAGTATTTTGGGTATTTTCTTCTTAAAGAGGTATCATTCTTCCATCACTGCACACAGAGCTAAGGCTGCAAACATCCATTAGTAATAACAGAATATAGAAGTGAATTTCTTGCATTTCATAATGGAAAAGAGTGAGTGGCATATTTCAGTAAGTCAGTAATAAAAAAATAACCAAACCAAAGTATACACTGTGGACTCCTTAGGTATGGGCTGAAGCACAGGATATACAAGGAGAGTCTCAGAGAATGGCTTTGTTCACCCTGAAGAAGACTCATTGCTATCTACAAATACCTAATGTAAGGGTTCAGAGAAGCCAGAGCCAAAGCCAAACTCTCTCAGAGCTACAAATTTGAAGGACAGAAGCCAAAAGGCACAGGCTGGAATTCTGACTTGATATAAGAAAAAAAAATAACAGCGGTGAAGGATTGGGAGCATGCTGACCTGAGAGTTTGTAGAGTTTCTATCCTTCCAAATGCACAAAGCTGAACTGGACCCAGCCATAACCAACTTGCTGTAACTGGCCTGACTCTGAACAGCACCTGACCTCTAAAGGGCCCTTTCAGCCTACAGGGTTCTATGTGTCTGTGTTCTTTGAGCACAGAGAACAAAACTGTATGCATACTTATGCTGGTTGTTTTGGCCACATATGGGAGTTCTGTAATTTTACTTTTTATATAGTAATTCTGACAGCACCTCACGCAGTTCAACAGATGATGTCAAATAAGATTAATTACAAGACTCTCTTGAAATATCATGCAAGTACATAGCTGTAACTCATTGCCAAAACTGTATTTGAAAATACAAGCCATTTCAGACAGAAGAAGCTGAAACTTGAGCCCTGCAGTGTCATTCATGAGAAGTCAATTACAAAGTTTTGTATTACACAGAGAGAGCCATTGCAAGAATTTCAGCTGTACAGGTAAGATGCACTTTAAATTATTCAGATGACAATATAGTAACATTTAACAATGAGAAGTGATTTTTTCATCTCAGAGCTCCAGGTGCTGCAGCCTGCCTGTACTTGCAGTGAGAGTTCAGAAAGTTTTCTGAATGTTTGCCATGAACGTCTTGAGACATTTGCCATGCCAGCAGTTACACCTGCTGGCTAAGGGCAGAAATTGGTTTCTTAATTTAAACAATGCTTGTTTTCAATTGCAACGTTGTGGTAGGACCTGCTTAGAAACCGCATATATTTGCTTCTTTAGAACTTTTTATGGTGACAGAAGCCTTTGTGAAATGATAGGATAGACTGCTGGGAGTAGTAACCACTAAATTTACCCACATGCCTTCAAATATTTCATTTGCCAGTGTTTTTAGTACAACTATAACCAAAATATCAAAGGATTTTCCAGAATTTTTGTGTGGAAACTACTCAACACCCCACCTCCCACCTGCTGCCCCTAGCCTGCAAAAAAACCCAAATAGAAATTGTAGAAACAATAATAACAAGTCATAAAAAAACAGGAAAAGGTGGATAAAAAGTACTATTCAAAGAGACATTACATCATTAATTTGGACATTAATTTTGGACAATTATTTAAATAGGTCTTACATCACACAGCAAATTTTATGAATTATTTTTAAACATTACATTTGAATTTACAGATCACAAAATTTAAATCATTAAACGATCAAAACTGTATATTATTTTATTTTACTTGTAATAATTGTTTGTTTTAATACATACTTTTTGATATCCCTCAAAACAAACCAAACAACCCTCAAATGAAAATTTGTTTTCCCATGTCACACAACTTGATTGGTTGACAAGGCCACAGTAATTAAGAAACAGGCATCCTTCTATAGGAAGCTGGTAAGTGTGTTAGTTAGGTAACAGTAATGTGTATTTTGAGTGCCAGTTATTTAATGACTTACAAGCAGTTTCATGAAAGAATGCAGAAGCAGCATTATCACACTGATGGTTCCTCAAACATGCTCACACACTGTGGTGTTATAAACTTGGGAAAAAACCTGCTGTGAACTTAAGTGTGATCGCAGATCAATTTTTGTAATCATCAGCTTTTTGTGTTGGAAGTCTCTGTGGCATAAATGAAAGCACTTCCTCATGAATGCTGCTGCAAAACCAAAAGTAGAACAAGAATACACCCACACCCTGATATCCAACACATTGGCTTCCTGAGGTAAGGCGTGACCAAAATCCATGCCAAAATGTGTTGTTACTAAGTTGCCAAGGTAAAGAGGCACCCCCTAACTAATTGTATGAGGGAGAATGATGTTTAACCTTCCTGTGGTTGCAAACAGTCATTCTGAGTCTCTCTGTCTACAGACAGAAGATATTTGTAAAAACAGCAAGCGTGCTGAGGACATAGTGATGCAGCTAGACATGGTCCTAGGTCACTGAGAAACTGGAGCAAAGAAACAGTCTGAGACTCTTTCCCATACTCAACAGGGAAAATAGCACACCTCCCTCACTTTTCAGGACTTCCCATTTATTTAACTACTTGTTCTTTACAAACTATACCTGATATTCTAGGTATGATTGCAGCTGGGTGTTCCAGACACACCAGCAACTGGCATTAGTCATTCAGGAAGCTGCCTGTGCTCAGTTTATGTGGAGATTCTGTACAAAACCCTTCACCAACTCCAAACAGTGAGGAGACTCCATAAAGAGATCTGACTCACAATGAGTGACTGGAGTGACTCTGGCACAACAAAGACTATTATTCAGCTAGTTTTCTCTGTAAGACTATGTGCCAAAACCACTATCTAACTGCTCTAGAACTGCTGTCATCATTTCTTCACTACCTTTCTGTCATGGAGTTTTGAGACTTCACGATAATAACTGGTATATATATGGTCCAGCTCTTTTAGAAGAAACAGATCTTTGTAGCAAAACTATTCATTACAAAACAGTATAAATATGCTGTTTAATAGTAACAGAATAAGTTTTGGAATGACCTTCCTCTATTCTTAGCTTTCCCTTTCACATCCAACTTTTATCTCTCCATTTTCACACTGAGAAACCATGAAGTCTAATTTTATCTTATAGGCTGTTAAACAATATTAAATACTTTCTTACATCAAAATCACAAAAAGACACAACAAAGTATCTTGCTTGGAAACTGAAGCTTCAGAAATTAATGCTAGATGCCAAGTGCAAAATTAGGAAACTGTGAGAAAGGGTGTAGTTTTCGGAGCCACTATGACCTGATTCAACAACCACTAAAATATGGAGTTTCCCCTTTTTACAATCTACTCTCTGTGCTTCCCTCCGCTCACTGCCTCATGTTTCCCTATCTTACCTTGTGTCAGAACAAGAGCATGTATAACTCCTCCATCACCTACTTTTAACTAAATTAAACAGTGCATAAGTGCATGGTATGGTAACCCCATGAGGGAACAGGGGAGTGTCAGAACTAGTAAAAAGGAAAGGATCATCCATACAGGATGAGTGGAGCAAGCAATCTCTTCCACAGTGGTAGCAAACCATTAGATATACAAAACTCCCTAACTGGCTTTCAGAGTAACTATGGAAGCAGTAAAAGCTGTGGTGGACTCTACATCTAAAAATTTCACTACCTAAGAAGATTTTCTTAAGCTCAGTAAACTTCTGATACAAAGTAAAATTAATTCTGGAAAGCACTACAGACAGCTCCCCATATGAGGTCAGACTAGATTATGTTCCTTTAAATATTTATTCATACAAGTTTTAAGTACAACTTAAACAAATACATGCAGCACAGACTTTTGAAACATTCAGACTGATGTTATATGCAGAAAAGTGATGGCTGCTGACCCACTTTATGAGACTCAGGAAATACTGTGAGTATCTCAGTGCCTCATCAAAGCTGTTTAATAGACATGGAGCTGAGGCCAAGCTGCATGGAGGTGCATTTCAACTAAGTTCTGACAATTTCCCTGAGAGTTCACATTGCTCATGATCTCTAAGAAGGCAGTGAACAGAGTATCTGAACATGCATGTTGGACACAGCCAGATCTACAACAAAGGATACAGTAAGTACTTACTGAAATAAAGATGTTAAGCAGGTTTTCCAGTGTTGGGAGCTGTGGAATCAGTTTCTGTACCACTTTGCTAAATGCTTCAAATATAGAATGATCATATATGCTTGTCAGATAAAAGCTGGAAAAAAACGTCACCACATTTTCCTTTTAGCCACATACTGTGAACATGATGTACCTTTCACAATATGAGTGAAATAAAATATTGTCAGACAGTAAGTGCCTACACTAATGCAATTACCCCCTGTGATCAAAAGTCATGATACAATTCACTGAAGCACAGGACTTCATCTCTACAGTAAAAAAGTCCCCAGCCTAGACACTGAAACCTAGAACTTGATGTGGAACTTTTTAATGCAACTCCCATGCTGGCAGTCTTACAAAAATATTTATTGAATTTCAGGAGAGGAGCATTACTCAGTATGTCTGTTGTGATCTACTTTTTGAAAGTTGTGAACTCACTTATCACTCCAGTGATGCAGTTGAGTAGTTAAGAGCTCTAATGTTCATGGAGCAGGCCTCTCTTTTTAATATATTTGTACTTGGCTTTAAAGTGCTAAGAAAGCCATGACAACTGGATGTCCTCTGGTTCCCAGTCTCCAAATCCACTACTTGTCACTATTCACTACAGTAACTCATTTTACCAGAAGACACAAGGCAAAGATTCAGCACAGGTCTTCTCAAGAGGCTCCGAGCAGGCTGCAGCAGGGAGGATGAGTGACTGGGAGGGGACAGTGTGGCAGAGAGCTTTCAAAGAAGGCAAAAGTGATGTAGTGGCATATACACCCCACTGCCTGGAACTCTACTGGTTGTTGTCGCTGTCCAAGCCAACTTATTTCAAGCCAGCAACTGCAGCAAGAACTGATATGATTCTGGTATATTCATCATCTGTTATTAAGCAGCTCTCCATCTTTCCCTTCAAGACAGCAATCAGAAATAGGATACTTTGGCTCAGGTCAAATGTATATATCATATATATTATTATAATTACATATTTAAATATATATTCATATATCTAAAGCTTGTTGCTTGCTGCTTCAAGAGGACAGAAAATGGTAACTTGTCAAATAAACTGCTCTCCTCTTAGCACTCTCTGCACAGCTACTTTTCTCACCTGAGGTGAATCTTCTCCAATCCAGCATCTGCAAGGTCATCATTTGCTCTCTGGTGAATATCCCTCTGCGTTTCAATCTTGTGATCATCAGATAAACCATCCACTTTATGGATAAAGATTTCAAAGTTGATATCTGGATTCACTTTATAGGCTCTGGTCACAGTAAGATGCAGCCGAGCTAATGCTTCCATGTAATCATCCTAATAAAGGGAAAAGAAGAGCTACAAGTTAGGAAAGTTTTAAAAAAGATATATATTAAATTTTATGATACTTGTTTTTAGACAGTACTACAGCTCAACAACAGCTTGATTTTTTAATGTTTTATAAGTCGAAGCCTGAGCCTACATCCAGCATGTGCACCAATCTCATGCTGTCAGCACTTTGGAATCTGAGCAAGAACCTTGAGATGTTAAAACAAATTAGTTAACTTCTGAACACGCTGCAGAGAGATATTAAAAATAGCCAAGCAGCTCTTCAAGTTTTAATGACTTCTTTTAATATGTGTTTGTGATGTAGATTAATTATTTGCTTTGAAAAAAACTCTGCTTTCCAACCCATTTGTCTATTGCTGAAGGAAGAAAAGAAAAAAGTAGCTTAAAGCCCCTTTTTTTACCTGAGAATCAATAACAAATATCAGTGCTCCAGTGCCTCTGAAAATCATCTCATAATCAAACGTAGGGTCAAAGAAGTCAATTTGCCCAGGAAAATCCCATATCTGAAAGTTGACAAAGGAGCTGTTGGAAACATCCTCTCTGCAGATCTTGTTTGTGCTCTCCAAGAAGAGAGTCTCATTCGGTGACATTTTGTGAAAGACAACTTTCTGAATGGAAGACTTTCCACTTCTTCTCAATCCCATGAGCAGGATTCTTGGCTTAACTTCAGTACTGAAGGGATCATTGAAATCCAAAACTGAACAAAATCACACAAGAAGAAAAGGAATATACTATGGAAATATAATTAGTAACTGCCACAAAACATGCATTTGATATTTATTTTCATGAGATTTTTGTATGAATTTATGCAAATGGTACAAGTGTTTAAGCTTAGAGAGCAGTGGTACAGGCATTCTGACTTGAATTATTTGCCCCTTAGGGTACACTACCAGAAAATCTACTTCTCACCTCAAAGACAGAACCTGCAGAAGGCTTGACTGCTCTGTTTGTATGAGAAAAATCTGTTATCATACACAGACATCTTAAAATGCCTAATTTTACTCTAATTAACACTATGCCACATATATTCTTCTTCGAAAGAGTATCATCTGGTAACAAACACCCTTTTCAGCAGATAGCTACATCACACTGCTGGAAGAATAGAGTAAGACTGTATTAAGTACCTCTGCATGATCTTTCTACCTGAGGGCTTCCTTTCTCTAAAATCAATCAACCAATAAATAAATAAATGAAATCACACATGCAAGGAGCTACAAGAAGAGTTCAACTCAGCAGGCACACAATGCTTCTGTGTTGGAACCTACAGTACTGAGCTCATGAGGAGTGCTTTTCTAAGGTGCGCAGGATTTCACCTGCTGCTCAGTAATTTATGTTACTATCTGTAAAGGTTTGTTATCCAATAAATAAGATTACAGCATATCAACTGCCTATTTGCAAAACAAAGGCCTGGGAACACAGAAGATTCATTGTGTTACCTACCCCAATTTGAAACTGGCACCACTTTTTCTGGTGCTGATGCAGTTATATCAGCATCAAGTAGTTCCAACAGTAAACTATGTTGTTATATCTGTAAGGACATGAATGCATACCTATCTATTCCTGTAGGCATACCAACTCTAGCTTCAGGCATCTCTAATCAAAATACCTAAAGCAGTCTAAATTGTTGCATTTAGCTGGCCTAAAACTTTGGAATGTTCTTTGGTGTTGAGGTGAAATGGCACTGCCTTTATACGTAAAAAGCTTTGAAACACCTCTGTGACTCTGCAGTGTCAAACACAAGCAATGCAAAAAAATTAGTTGTCATTTTTGTCTCTGTGTTAAATCCACAGAGTACAACTCAGAGTCCACAGAGGTCAGGTTTAAAATACTGATCACACAACAGGCTAAACAGACTATCCAGTGAGATTTGGTAGACCTTCTCCCATCCACTGCACTACAGACTATTCAGATAGCACAATATAATTGCATTTCTTTTTCTTTTTTTTTCTTCTGGGATAAGTTTTGAATTACAGAAAACTGGCACACATTTATTCACATGCATCATTCTTGAATATGCCCTGCATACATTAAGTGGTCAGCTTTACTCCCAAAATGTGAAAATCCAAAACAAGAAACCTCAGCAACAATTTCAACCTGCCAATTTATTACACAGTCTTATCAGCCAAAAAAGATGGAAAACTTAAAGGAATCCTTTGCCTAGGAGCATGCTTTGCACCCATGGGTGGTGACTACATCTTGTGTCTTCTTGTGTGCCTGAAGCCTCATTCACAGCTTTCAGAACATAGGAGCAGGGTATGTCTGCCAGGAGGGTATAGAACCTTGTTCAGGTCTGTTTGTGTCTCCCAAATTTGAGCGACAGAGAAGCAGGGCTTCTCAAACTGAAGGTACTGCAGCGTTAGCATAAAACATCTCCTGGCACCATCTACTGGCTTGTGAGAGGTTGTGCCTCTCAGTGTAGGTCCGTGTCACCAGTGACTAACAAAAGTTTTCCACTCATTATCGGAGGGATCCAGTCCCTTTCAGATACAATTGAAAGGCTTTGACAGGTTTACCACTTACTGTGGTCTTGTCAATTATTGCATACAAATACTGCCAGGCAGGAGTAATGCACAGGGGAAATGCTTACAGGCAGAACAGGGATAGGTAACTCTGCAAGAATCGAATCCTATAAACACAGCAAGGGCCACTTCTGCTGATCTACACACAACAACTTTAGGAAGTAAGAAACTGAGGTCAACATGCTCCTCTACTCTTCCCATCAACTTGAACAGTGGTAGTACCTCCTGTGCCTGGGAGAAACATGTGCCTACAACACTTCACACCTCCAGAAGAAAAAGAAACATCTGCTCTAGGATGATGTAACAGTATTTTATGTTTTGGGGGTACAGTCTTGCAAATAAACCAAACCAAACATGCAAGATTTAATGGTGTATCGTCCATCTTACTCTGGTTTTTTGGCCACCAGAAGAGAAAATAATTTATTCAAAGCTTTATAAAGACTTTATAAAAGCATATAAAGTACATATACATATAAAGTCTTCAAGTTGAGGCTTTATTGCATGCTTAAAAAAAAAAAAAGCAGCCTCCCAGTTGCTCTGTACGCAACTGAACTTACAAAGTCGCATCTACCATGGATTTGTACTTTGTGTCTCCTTCCTCTTCCCACCACAATAACACCAACTTCCTCCTGTATGTCTTATGACATCTCCTTCAAATAATAGATATGACATGCTGTGGCTGATCTGCATTTCAGCACATTTCAGTTGGCTGCACCGTGTACACCCGTCTGCCAGCTGCTGCCACAGTGAACACACAAAGCTGCTCACCTGTCCCTCTGAGAACACCTCATTTAGCTTTCTCCTCTCTTCTGAATGCCAGTTTTCCACAAACTTGTGGGAACTTAATAACCTTTGAGACATCTTTTGTTCAGATTTTGTTCAAGATGGACACAAGTTTCCAAGATTCTGACCACTGATGAGACAACCAGAGGACAGGCTACCTAACTAACTCCCTCTTCCTTGAGAAACAAGCTAAAAACCCACATACACCTGAAGAAATATTTCAAATAACTTGGGAGTTTTTACGTTGTGGTATTTACTGATTGTAATGCTTAATAGCAGGAAATTGCTTTCCATTAAAGCCATACTAAAAAAAATACAGTTGCAACTGCAAACAGAATTAGCCAGTGATCTGAAGAATGAAGACTAGCTCTTCTGCTAGTAAGACTGTTACTTAGCTTTTGAAATCCTGCCAGTTCAAAGACAGGGAAATGTAAGAGTATCATCCAAACCTGATGAGATAGCAAGGCTTCTACAGCACTTCCCTCTCAGAGAGTTAAGAGATTACCTTATATGTAAAGGAATTGGACGATGCATTGCCTGCCCACATTCCTTTGCAGGACTACATGACAACTCCTTTTTTAATTTGCCACAGAAATGCCAGTAAATGTATCACTGCAACTTCCCAGACTAGGTTACTGAGTGAAATCATAATTTGCCCAAGAGAAACACTAAACTTTTCCCTGTTCTGTAACGGGAAAGGTAATTTTCCCTATTGTGACATGTAACACATTTCCTGCTTCGTTCACTTTTGTAAAGAGTAAATGTTGTAAAATGCCAGTCTCTAATGCATAACAACAGCCCTTCATATTTCAACTTTTCTAAGCATCCATAAAGAACGCAAACCATGCTGGTGAGAGACCATTCCTTTGAAGTATTCACAAATTTAACTCAACAAACCTAAAAGCACTTTCCCCCAGAGAAGCACTCAATTTCTTACAAAACTGCTGTTAACTGCAGTTGTGTCCTTGCTTATGGAGTGTGTTTGGCATGCACTGCAACATGCACATGAGCACAGTTCCGAGGAGTTGAGAACTGCACGAAGCAGTCCCAACCTGTCTCACCGGTACACAATGAATACTTTGGTATCTCCTTTATGCTATTAGATATATAAAGAGAACTAAAACAGCTTTTGAAGCCCATGCTGAATCCCAGATCAATTGCAATTAATTGTCAAAGCAGGTGACTATCCGTGCTTTGCAGGCATATGGGATGGGGATGCCACATTTTGTACATCCCACCAGCTTTCAAATATCCAAATAAAACATCACAGCTCATCTGTTCAAGTAACATAAAGCCAAAAGGAATTATTTTGCTCATGTTATCATCCACACAGTAACAAGCCTCTGAGTCTAGTTTTGAACTAATACAGCTAATAATGATTTTTTTTTTCCCCCACTAATGCAGTTATATTAAGTTTTAACCATTTTTGTGTAAAGGAGAGGTAGCAGTCTCAAACTTTCTACCCTTACCTTCAAACCCATTAATCTTGCAAGCATTTCCAGTACTGCTGGGACTGTGGCATTTGCAGCACTTCGGATTGCTGTCAAGACAATGCCCTTACAAAACATATACAATGAACATCTTCAACGCTAACAGACAGCCTGAGACTAAAGAGTTAACAGAAAAAGCCTGTATGCAATAAGAAGGCTGTTCAGCTACTGTGGGCTCATAAACATTGCAGAAATGCCTGGTGGAAGGAAATTCTTGTGGCTACAGAAAAGACTCAGAACCAGAAGACCTGGTTCCACGCTGCCACAAGTGCAGCACTCCGCAGTGGTATGTCTTAAAGCCACTTCCTTGGACACTCTGCAGAGGGCTTTCCCGCTTCTAAAAACTTTTTAATTGCATCTATAAAAAAATGGCTAGGCTTCATGTAAATTTAAGTGTTTTAAGGTCTCTGAATATGACCCTAAGTGTAAACTAAGGACAAGAGCCATAAGAGCTTCAGCAGTGAAGCCGGAGACACAAACCCAGTACAGGGTGAGGGATGACCAATACCAAGTTTTGAAATCTTCCACATGCTTACAAGAAGAAATTACGCTTTTACTTTTAAGCCTTTTCTCTTCACTGTCAACAGCCATACATTGAAGCTGTTCTTCTTATATTACCCTTTTCATCCTTTCTTTGTAGAAAAGTGGAGGCTGTGACACTGAATTTTGGACTACTTGCTGAACAGAGCCAGGAAGAAAGGGCAAAAAAAAAGGGGAAAGCTCCTCACCCTGCAGCCCAGTATTACACAAAACACAGATCCAAATCCCAACCCCCTCCATTTCAGATGTTGTATGCCTCTATGCCTCTTTCTCTAGAGAATTCAAAATGAAACAGAAAACCAGGGAATCTGGACAGTTAAAATGGATTTTGTTTTAATCCTGTGTAAAATAGTCCCTGCTTGGACTGTCTTCTCCTGCTATTCAGGATGTAAAGGTTCTTTTCTGCTAAGTACAATATTCTGGTGTTACTATAAAGAAGCAATTGGAATTTTTAGCAGTCTAACAAGCTCCTATTCAAAAATATCCAAATGAATTTGTCTGAAGACAGTATACAGGTTACTTCTCTACAGAAAATACTAAGTTAGTGTAGCACTAAAGAAACAGAAAATTTATTCTCTTTGCATCAAAATGAAGGCAATTCTTTAGCAGGTTCAAGTAAGACTTCAAGTAAGCTATACAAAACTTGTATAGCTCTACAGTCTAAGATTCCTACACTTTTAACCATGAAGGCTTATACTTAAAGCACTGACCTTCCTCCACTCCCCAAAGTTACATTAGTCAATGCAGCACCTCCCATGGCAGCCTGAAGGACTGGGCCTTTAAGGAGAAGGGTTCCGCATGCTAATATCTAAGTAGACTTAAAATATGTGGCCTTTTATTATGCTCTTATAAAAAAGCACTTCTTTTTTTATCCTGCGATACTGAGAGTTCTCCAAGCTCCTTTGTGAAATATGTCTCAGAAGAATGAATTCAGGCTCTTCTGAATGAACGCAACAGGCTCTGAGCTGGCATTTCCTTTTTCTGCTGAATGAGACTGCTTTTCCTGGTAAGCCCGTCCTTCTCAGCATCACCATCCATATTGACACGGACATGCAGTGAGTAAGGCGGCTCCTCACAGGCACAGACAGACGGACATTCAGCAGAACCTGCCACTGTGGGACTGACACTCGCAGCTGCGGAGCAGCCCCGGACACAGAGCTGCGTGTGGCCGCTGCCTTTTATAGCGTGACACCCAACCCCCCAACCTCCTTGGCACACTCGGGTCACATCATCAAGCTGTGGCCTCTAATAACTAATAACTCTCACCCCAGACACGAAGAATACTGATAAAGAAATTACACACACACAATTTGCCTGCATTCCCTTTGCCTCCTCCCTCTTTCCCAACGCTTCCTGCTACCTGCCAGCCTTTGCCCTGCTCCTTCCTCAGAGCTCCCTTCACCCTCTGACCACCGAGCACCCTGTCCCTGTCCCGGCCCTTCCCATGGCCACCTCCGCAGCATCCTCGCTCCGCACGGCCTCTCAGCGCCCAACCCCGTCCCCAGCGGGGCCTGCCCTCCCTCTGGACGCCTCGTCTTCCCGCACCGCTGTCCCTGGCTCTCCTCATGCCCCAAACCCCGCGGGGAGCCTCGCCTCCCCCCTGACCCACATCCGCGGGCCGCCAAACCTCACCTCCTGGCGGCGGCCATGTGTCCCCGCCATCGTCCCGGCCTCACCCCGGCCCCCGCCCCGCCTCACTCCACACCCGCACTCCCGCCTCTACCCGCGGCCCCCTCCGAGCCCGGCGCTGCCCCTCGGCTCTCCGGGAGCAGCCCCAGCCTCCGCCCCCGCAGCCCCGCGGCCGCCGCCACGCCGCTCCCCGCCGCCCCCGGTGCCGCTGCGGCCGCCGCGAGCGGCACTCACACGCCTCATCGCCGCCGCTCTCCGCGTCGCCGTCCGAGAAGGACTCGGCCCCGTCGGCATAGCCCGCCAAGCCCACGATCTCCTCCTCCTCTTCCTCCTCCTCGTCCCCCTCTTCCTCCTCCGGCAGCTTCCTCGGCACCTGGCTCATGCCGGCCGCGCTCCTCGCGGGGCTCCGCGGCCCCTCTGCGTGCGGCGGGCTCGGGGCGCGGGGGGCGCAGGTC
>JANRMJ010008387.1:0-26333 GCA_025584955.1 Alethe diademata | reverse complement strand
GCAGGAGCAGGCACAGCTGGTGCAGCAGCAGCAGGCACAGCTGGAGCAGCAGCAGGAGCAGGCACAGCTGGAGCAGCAGCAGTAGGAGCAGGCACAGCTGGAGCAGCAGGAGCAGGCTCGGGAGCCGAGGCTCGGCGCTGTCCCGCAGCCTCGGGGCGGCACTCGCGCTCCGCCGCCGGGCGCTCCCGGGATTTGCGTCTCTGTTATTCCCACCCTGCAGGGCCATTTCCCATCAGAAGGTAATCCTGGTTTCAAATCTGCGTGTTTCTTAGAACTATCCCAGGAAACCGGATGGAAAACAAAAGAGCTGTTCAATATCTATGCAGTAACTCTTATGCTTGGCTCTGGCCGAGATGGAAGTGCCAAGAGAGCAGCTTCCCATAGCAACTCAGAATTTCTAATTCTGCATAAGAATATTAAAATAAACATACATGCACACAAAATATTGTTGTTATGATTTTGTTCAGAGATAAATCTGAAGGGTCACGCTTCTTTTTATTAAAAATGCTCTTACTCCAATCCACAAGGTTTGGGATGCAGGGTGGGGGTGTGTGGGGGGGTGGAATTAGCACATTGTTATGCATTTCAGTTTCTTAGAAAAAATTCCTGAGATAAAGTTTCCTAGATTTTTTTTTAAACATTTTATATTTATATATGTATATATGTTAATTTGTGTGTATGTATTCTTGAAAATACATACATACAAATACATATTCTATTCATGCAAAACCCCCAAGTCTGCTAAGATTTCTTTGAGAATTTTTCTGGATTTAACAAATCTGTTTCTTCTGTGTCAGAGTGGTTTTGTAAATGAGATACTGGTTTTTTGCTAAAAGCCATGACAGCAAAACCACTCATCTCTATTTAAGATGCAGACAATTTTTCTTCAATCAAATAATACTTGATTTTCCAGGTAATGTTCAACATGAAAGAAGTAGAAATTGTACTTTATTTTGTGCATAAACTGAATCTGAATTCACAAAAATTCTGAAATCCTAACCACCTTTGACATGTGCAACTTCGGTCTTTACCATACTTTTATAATGTGATGAACAAGGAAAAAAGTGTCCTTTCCTCATTATTTCTTGCAAAGGAAGGGCCTTTTTTAACATGAATTTAGGAAGAATGAAGCACTTCAAATTCTTTTTTCAATAGATAGATTTTCATTTAAAATACCAATGCTGCCTCCAGAGGATGCTTTTTGCCCACAAATTTTTATTTGATTACTCTCAAAAGAAGCAGCGGTCAATTTTGATCAACTGCCTTAATTTCAAGAGGTGTTTATTTTAATCTTGTTCCTTTGAGCAGATCTTTTGAAGGTTTGTGTGATGTGGATTCTTAGTGAAAATTAATTTGTTAAACTTCTAATGCAAATCTGTTAAGCCATTAGCAAGAATTCATACCTGACCATAGCACCTGTTAGATAATAATGTTCTATTATGCCCCACTGAACAGTGACAGGCTGTTTAGAGATTACAGATGGGATGAAGATGAAGACTCCTTTTGATTATGCGTGGAAGACTAGGAGTAATCTTCCTCCAGAGTGCTGAGAGTCCTGATGTCTTCCTGTGGAAAATAACAGCAAATCACTGTAGTGAAGCTGGATGGCAGCTGATCCAGAAAAGTGTATGATGATGTATTTAGAAAAGCAGGTCTGGTAGCTGAAAATTAACTGGACAGGACTACATCTAATAGTGGGGCATCTCAAGAGCAAATCAGAGCTATTTAGAGCCCAAAGGCTTCACAAATCACAAAACAGAAGCTTTAGGCAACCTTAATGATATTCCCGGATAAGCAAGGTCCCTCAGCAAGGTCCTACAAGTGCATGAATCACAGCGTGCGGAAGAGAGTTAATCATTGTATCTTCATTAATGTGTAGATGATAACATTATTAAAATTTAATACATTTCTAATTAAGAGCCTTGTATGATACATGAATGCAGCACTGTTTTTTTATAAGACTTGAGACTAAGGAAGAAGAAATCCCAGGCAACCAAACAAACTGAGGATTTTTATTCCTACCTGAACAAAAATGGCCGTAAGGAACATACTGAATGAGAATCTGCCTGTTGAAACTGAAAAATAATAGTAAAATAATGATCTTTTCAAACAACTCATTCAGAAATAGAATTCTATTGCACTAATAAAAAACTGACATATTACTATTGAAACAAAAGAGTGACAAATAAACAAATGATAAAAATTAAAATCAGGAGAACAGAGGCAAGGCCAGACAAAGGAGTATTCAGGAAATCCTAGGAGGTGATGTGCTCAAAAAAGTCCCTATCTCCATCCCTTGAAGGCAATAAGAGAGAATGTTGTGGAAAATACATTTATTCAAAAGGAATAATTTTCACACTTTTAGAAAACAATATTTGACATCTGCAACAGAAAGGGCTGCAACACAGCTCTTTGCTGCTGCTCTATCTGCATCATTCCCCTCTCCAATAATATGCTCCACAGAAATCCTAAACAGTCCATGGCCTTCTGCAGGGATGGAGATGAAGCCTGTGTTCCCTTCTCAGTTTTCTTTGAGGACTTCCCAGGCTTTCTCTGGCTAAGAGTTCTCCTCTTCACATGGACTGTAGCTCTGTAGTTTCTAAGGGAAATGATGATAATAAGCTGAAGAACGTGCTGGGCATAGTTTTCATGTTAACAAGGATGAAAATGTTTCTAGTCAGAGTTTTGGAATGTTGTTGCCCTCCTTCTCCTCTGGGGTGGCTTTTTTTTCACAAGTGTCTTATCCAGAGGGGTCTGGACAGTCTAGAAAGAAATGAAGTGCTGCTATTCTCTTGGCAGCACTTGTTACAGGCATGGAGGACAAACAAGAGTCAGTCAAGCCCTCTGAGTGCTGTGTTGTCTTCCAGTTTACATAAAAAGGCAAAACATCTCTTTTTTATTTCTATTCAGTTTTATGATACAGAGAAATCTGCAAAAAGTTTAATGCAAATTTTACCATTCACATTGCAGAACTCTGTTCAACAAAACACTCCATACTTCCTCAAAACTTTATACAATTTGAGCCATCTCTGGCTTGATTTAAATATTTACCTCTTGGAGGTTCAGCTTTATTTAATATTACATTTATTAATGCATCTTTGAGCTAATACATCTTTCCTATTGTTTTAGTTAAAGTCTTGGTATCTTCCACTATTATAAACATTTTTGTTGTGCAATGTCTGAATATTTCCACTTATTTTGTGCAGAGAGCCCGAATTAAAGGACAGGAGTAGGAGAACTTTATGACCAGATAGCAAGTCATGGAAAATGCAGGACAGCAAGCATCATGAGCCATGGCTGAAGACTTAATGCAGAAAGATTTTGGAAAATGTTAAATCCTTCAAATTTCACAGCTACTTGAACATGTAGCATTAATCTTAAGATCATAGCTTTTCTAAATATTGCAACAGACAGCAGATAATCAGAAAAGCATAATTTTGTGTTTCATGCAAAGTGAAGAGAACAGAGCACATTCAGGGTGGCCAAACTCCTCCTTCACAGCGTGCACAGCAATGATGTTCAAACTGTAGTCTGCTTAAATGGGCCTGGTTACTTTGGTAAGTCTTGACCTTCCCAGATCCCCAAATCTCATGGATTAGAGAGTCAGAGGCTCAGTTATGGAAAGTATACTGTCTGGGACACTTCAATGACCACTCATGTACTCTTCACAGGCATGGACAGATGAACTCCCATTTATTGTTGTCTGGACAGATGGCAGCATGACCAGAGCTTTTGGCTTTTTCTCCTGAAGGTATTTCTGCCATTGACCCTTTAATCTGTTTTCGCCTTGGAGAAAAATTCCCTTCTCTTTTTAAGTTCATGACAAAAAAGTGTTATGTAGATATGGCATTCTCTGACAATTCTCCAGCTGGAGCTGAACATGTGTCTCTCCCTCAAAGGCTCAGGATCTCCAGAGGGCTTCCAAAAAAAGTAGCAGAAAGCAGCAAAATGGCTGCACCGCTAGTTATGTGATGTTACTATTTCTTAACGTCAAGAAGATAAATTCCTCTCTTATCACTGTTTTCTTTATCAGAATAATCTCATCTCATTAAGTGATCTATACCCAGATGTCTAGTGAGCAAGAGGAGCTAGAGAACAGTGCTTGGGACACAGATGCATGACTCTTTAGGCTTTTTATTTTTTTTTTTTTTTATCTGACCCACAAATCTGAGGAAGAAAGCCAACATGAAAATTTTCTTGATGGGAAAGCCACCTTCCCTCATATATTTCCCTCTACCAACACACCTATCTCTGACTGCTTTCCAGCACAGACTGGTGCATAGAACTCCAGCCCTGTGCAAACACACTTCCTTGCAGAATGCTGTGGATTCAACACTCACCTGGGTGACTGATTCTTGAGAGGAGGATCAACACTGTAATACCACACAGCTGTGACAAGTTACACTAATTCCTACTCTGAGCCAGCAAACCTGCAGCATCACCTCAAATCTTCAAGCATTGTGCTGCAGACTGCAGGAGCCACGGTTTGCACTGGCTCTGCTAAGGCATGTGCCTCAAGAACAGCATGTTCAGCCAAGGAACCCTTAAAAACAGGCTTATCGTTAAATGGATTTGAATTGAATCTTACCAAAGAGGCAGAAGGGTATCATCAGAGATCCTCTAACACGGGAGCATTTAAAAACTCAATTTTTTGTGAAATGAAGCATCTGTTTCTGTTCTAGGTTGCCATTAAACCCTGCAAAAAATATTACTAGCTACCAGTTGACATAAATTTTGAGATAGAGAAAAGGAAACACTAAGTAAATTCCTTATTAGAAGTAGTTTCATTATTTTCTTTTAAAATATTGTTTTTGCATTTCTAATCAAAGATTGGAACTCACTGGTTTCTGCAACACTCTTGCCAAATGCATCCTTTTAGACAATAAATGACCTGGAAATATTTTCGCACAACCTCAGATAAAATTTCAAGGAAGCAAAGAACCAAAATAAATGTTAAGCTGCCAACAAAACCAGAACAGTTAATTTCCTTTACTATCTCCTTATGAAGGTAGCTTTATGTTTTTTTCCAGAGTGGGAAAAAAATATTCTCTTTTCTAAAGTCCTAATCTGTTCAGGATCTTTTCATTACTTCTCTAATCTGAGTGTTGTCAGCAGTTCCCTCAGTTTGGCACTATTTGTCATGTCAAGCGTCTGACAGTATGGAGATTTTTGAAATTTAAACTGCAGCTGTGCTCATTTGAAGTATGAGTAAAACAGTCTGCCACTATTCTCTATAGCATCATATGTTAGCTCAACATGCCTTTTTCCTACTGCTACTGATATATATTTCTGTTTCTTTTATCCTAAGTTAGAGACCATGCACATTGGGACCAATCCAGAAAACCCTCCCAGGCTGGCACAACTCCACAAGCCAGAAGTTTATTAATCACTTTTCATCTGATGGGTGCTAATGTTTCTTTGTAGGCTGCCTTCAGCATTTCCCACAAGAATTCAACAAATTTGAAAAATAGTTTTCAGGAATATTGCAAAATAAACATATACAGAAAAAAGAATTTTGTTTGCAAAATTGGGATCTCAGACCTATTAACTCTACCAGCCTGTTTCAACCTGCAAGGTTATGGGCAAAGTAAAGATTTGGGGACTTTTGCTGGAGTGCCAGAGAATGCAAATCTCTGCTTACTAAATCTGGTGTTGAGAAAAAGAACACACACACAAAAAAAAATCTTTCCTAAATCTCCCTACCCCACTTTGTTCCCAGTCTGTATTTTCCCTCCTTCTGCTCTGGATTATATTAAGTCCATCCAGTGAGATGATGAGCCACAGTCCCTCACAGGTACAGTCCCTGCACCAGTCTGAGCTCACAGGACCCACAATGTCCATACCCTCTTCAGCACGGAATATCTCCTGCTCCAAGAGTGCATCTCTGGTCCCCAGGAGTTGCAGTTATCCTTCTAAAATATTTTTGAATGGCAGCACCTGAGGGCTTCTGGGTTAAACTAAAGTTTTGATCGTGGGTGGGTTTTACCACTGCTGACAACACTTCTTTCAGAGTCAGCTGGAAGAAGCTGTGAACATCACAGTGTAGTCCATAGTCTCCTCACTTGTCACTACATGCCTCTGAGACCCAAAACCTGCAACTTATGTCCACTAACATGCCAGCAATAAATTCAGATTAAATTAATACTTGCCGAAAAATAAAATTGTAACTTTTGACAAAATATTGTAAAAACAGGACTGAATTGTTGCCAGCTCGGATATTTATGTCATAGTCTTATGCTTCACACTGCCAAATATTTCTCATCAAAAGAATCCTTTTAACTTCTTATTTGTATAAACTAGTCTTTTATGTTTGGAGGGTTTACTTTTGCCAATTAACAAATATCAATCTTTCCTCAAGTCTGGTTAGCAATTTGCAATCAAGTTCCTTGAATCATTAACTGAAATAAAGAACTCAGGGTAGAAATAGTATTTTCTTCCTTTTTCTTAAAATAAAAAAAGCACAGAAATGAAAAACCTGGCAATTTCTTTAAAAAGCTAAGCAACAATTATGAAGCTCTCAGCCTTCTAAGCAGAAATTTGCATAATTGGCATAGAAATGGTTTTGAATATGTAAGGCATTGAGTCCAAGCTGATGGATTCCAATGCTGTTAAGAAGTTCAAGTTTGCACACATGCTTTCTATCTCTCTCATGATCCTGAGATCCAGGATTGGTTAAAACAATACTCTTGGAAAAAATGTGGAGATTTTCAGAAAGTCAAGGGCTTATTAAGCTTATACTAGTTTTTGAGTTGTTGTTGTCACCCACTAATGAAAAACCATCCTTACAATTATTCTTTTTCATGAAGTCAGGACAAAGGACTTATTCCCCAATAAGGCAACAGGTTTACCTACACACTCCAAATGGGAAGAAATAAAGGAGAGCTCATCTATAAGGCCAGCTTTTAAAAATAAAATTGTATATTTGTGTTCACATTTACCAAGAAAATACTGCCCATATTCATCCACCTGTCTAATCTTCAGCTAATTATCTAAATGTGTCATACGCCTCCCTGTATGGCACATAACTTGGAACAACTCTACACATACAGTTGGGCATAGCCTGTGAGATCTCCTCCTTTCCTTTTAAGATCTGTGTCCTGTGCAACTGCCATTCCTTAGTTCCATGTATGCAACATATCATATCTTACTGATGCTTTAAACATTTGCTAAAGGTATAAGTAAAACACACATTTTAGATGTGCTTCAGTCTGAGGGTCTAAAATTAAATAGTATCTAGTCATGGAGAGACTTCACTAACAGTGATTTTGAGCTGTGCTTCTGATTACATCTGATAACTTCCAGGAGAGTTTTTTGCTACCTTGAGATCATACTTTTCTTCAGCTTGGGATGAAAATTTTGGAATTTGTCTGGTTTTATCTTTGCATCTGATTGAGTATCAGTATGAATTTTCTCAAAAAATAGGATAATATTTTAGGACACCAGACGAGTCTGTATTTTTACAGATTTGTGCCTGCTCAAACTCAAGGTAACTCACTAAAGTTTCTATGTGCCTTCTGGGAGCTCACTAACAAGATGAACACAGGCGTGTCTGATAGCATAGTGTTTCATCCCTTGCCATGATTAATGCTTAGTTTTGTACCATACAGTGCACAGTAAATTATATAACTTTCCTAATAATTTTTACAATTAATTGTTTTGATTAATTTTCTAATTAATTGCTTTAAATAATCATAAGTAGTGCAATCATCCACTCTGTCACATCCCAGCATTTAGCCAGGTTTGTGATAAACTGCTATTGTGAGAACACAGTTTAGGAAAATTAATGAAACTCTAAGTTTTACTAATGCAGTTGTAGTCAACCTTTATATGCTTCATTGATCTCAGACCTAGAAGGAGGTTAACAAAGCCTTGGGAGAGAGCTATAATGCTGAAATTGAGCTTGAGAAATGCAGAATTTATGGACCACAAAGGCATTTTCAGAGCCCTGAGATAAACAAGAAACTAACTAGGACAATTCAGCAATTGTCCTGAAACCCAGACTAGGTGGACTAATTAGCATGAGAAGTGAGAAATCAATAACCAATAGAAGACAGAATACTAATTAATGAATCAAATTATGTAATTTATAGCAAATGAACATTAATTTGTTTGCTAATAAATAATATAAAGTTTTGAAAGTGTGTGTGTATGTTAGGTAGAGCTATCCCCATGAATCCACAATGTTGAATAAAATAATGCTGACTTTCTAACCTATCAAACTGATTGGAGAGTTTATTTCTAAGGATCTAGATATCTTTAAGGTTCCTTCCAACTCAAACCATTTTATGATTCCATGATATTGCACTAAAGAAATGAAAATGGGCGTGCTCTATGTTTCAAGTCCTATTCCAGATCTCAAAAAATTGATCCTAGGATTCAAGACTTGAATAATGTCTTGGTGGTACAGTAGTCCAGGCTGAAATGCACACATTTTCTTCATTGTTAGCAAAGAGTCCATGAGCCTTAAATTGTCTTTATTTGCTCAAGAAACCTTCATATATATTTTTATCTGTTATTTGTCATTTTAATAGGGCAAAGGTAATTTTATGATAAGGTTATTTGTAGCATGAAGTTCTGTTGCAGAGCTGAGTTATCCATTTCCTCTGTCTGCTCAGCACAACAATAGCAGCATTCTACTTAAAACCACTGCAATATTTTTCAATTCTAGTATGGTAAAAAATCTCTACTTTTCTAAGTGGATTTGGAGGCTCCCCAGAGAATATACCTGCTCTTTCTTCTTGCATCGCACCTAAAAGAATGAATCTGACCAGGGAAATAATAAGAATTTATATACTTATCTAGAAAGCATGTGCTACCTACTTTCTCCCTCAGAATAACATCTGGATTTTCTTCAGAGTGCCTGGCTGTGTAACTTGGAAATACACGCCAAAACATATCCAAGTCAGCTGCATATTGCAGAGCATCTGCAGCTTAGGTCTTGTGGGAATCCCTTGAATTATGGCAGGCAGAGCATCAGGGAGCAGGAGGGGAGGGGAAGAAAAAATAGGCTAAACCCCCAAATCCTTGTGCTGCACTGTTAGCATGAAAGAAAAAAATAAAACCAAAATTAGAGTTGAAGATATATTACCTCATTCAATTAATCAGCATTGCAGAACTGCAGTCACTTACATACAGAGAAGAAACATGATTTTGTACATCTCATTACAGATTTTAAAATGCTATCCTTCTGCATTCACACATACTTATCATCACTACATATAAAATTAAGACTGAAAAATTTTTCTTCCACATCTTTCTCCCTGTTGCCAGGTTTCTACAAGCTACCACCTTGTCATTAACTGTCATGGTTTGAGCTCAAAATCAAATATACCTTTAGGGCATAAAGACCTTTTACCTTCTCTGCTAAGATCACTGACTGCCTTTATCAACAGTCCCAAGAGAACCGACTGAAGACAGATCTTAAACAATATAATTGAACTGGGATTAAACAGATTTGAATTTATAAATTCATTATGAACCAAAAAAGGGCAGAAAACCCACTGTCTAAACTATCTTAGTAGAACAACAAATACAACATACTTTTCCATGAAAGCCTAAAAGAGAAACTCCAACCAGACAAACCAATAGTTTAATATTCTGTCTCCAACAGTGGCAATGGGCAATACTGTGTAATACCTGGGTCATTATCTGCTGTTCATTCATCTCATACTCCCTCAGCATCTGCAATCACTGGATCAGGGATGGTCATTATAATTACCTATACACTTACCTAGTCCTGTATTAGATTATAACTGTGAGAGGTTACATACTTGCCTATTCTTCTCATCATCTGTTTACAGACCTTTAGTCCTTGAATTTCTCTTTAACTCTCTCTAGAGAGAAAATATATGACCACAAAACAAATTACTAGGATCAGCCTTAGAGTTCGAAATCACATGCCCTAGCCAAGAGAATATGCAAACTAGAAGACATTTATGGTAGAAAAACTGTTCACTGCTCCTGCTGAAGTCAGGCTACAGCACAAGGAACATGAGGCCAAAAGAAGAGCACCAAACCGTGACAGAGAAATCCTGTGGCTGCACTCCGTGTTCCTGAGACTTTTCATGTACCTACCACAAGACAATTAAATAAAAGACTGAAATAATTCCAGAGCAAATATCAGGAGCCCCCTTGCAGTTGTGGCCCTTAGCTTCTGTAGATGGCAACCAAGTCCACTCAGAAACAGAAAGCAAACAAAAAGTCTCACTGCAGTTTCTGAACAAAAAAATGAAAAATAAAAGAGAATTTCAGGGGAAAAAAATTAAAAACAAACAACTCCAGCTAAGTCCCCAAAACTCTTATCATTCTCATAAAGCCCCTTAAAGTCTGAAGAGAAGCTAAGAAACAGTTGCAAGCCAAGACAAATCTTCTAACTGCTATTGTTTGCTTTCATCAGCTGAATTTCTATTTTGAAAAGTCACAGGGGTAGAACAAACCAGCCTCATTTTCAGTGTTTATTCATTTGTGGTCTATGAACTGTTAGTTAGCTTCATCAGTATTGCCCAATTAAAATCAAGTGTTACATGAGTGTCACTGAAGACACAGTTTGAAAACAAGGAGGCTGGGAGCATTTTTGCAGCTGGCACGACCACAGATATATTACTGGCCCTTTGAGTAAGTATACAGCTTTGCTGGGGTTGAAGACATATGTTTATTAGACATAAACAGAACTAGTTTGCATAAAAAAAACCCAAGCAGTTAAAGTCTGGAAGAGTTTGGCAATGGACTAAAGGCTGGGCTCACTTCGGACTCTCTCTCTAGTCACACTTTTAAAATTTTTCACTTCTGAGAGGAACTGCACTTCAAATACTGGACTGCTCTTCTCCCAGATGTCCTGCAGATCAGGCTGCTTTAATGCTTCCTTAAGTTAATGTCCTTTCCTCAGTCCTGGACAGAGGCTTCCCATAAAAGAAACTATGCCAGGTTCAGCACAGAGCTTTCGGTAAAGAACTAAACAAAAAGCTGACAGTGGTTTCTGAGTTACACTTTCAGAAGGGTACATTTTGTTCTTCTTGGTGTCAGTCCAAAATAACTTCAGTCTAGAGCTTACTGGAATTCATGCTGGCTTACACCATTGGATGTGAAAGTGAACTGGTGTCAAAAGAAAAATACATTTTGTTGGTGAAGAGAGAGAGCTTGAATTCAAAAAATTCTCATACTCTCTGATAAGTGGTAGAATCAACCTTCAGTAACATCATCCACTTAAAAAAGCATGGCACTAGTGCCAGACGTATCTGGTTGTTTTTATTCTATGTTCTATTTCATCTGCATAATGAACTTGAAACACTGAATTTGATTTTAATCTGTCTGGAAACGATCTGTATTCTCATTATATATGATTTCAATCAGGATTTTAGCACTACTTTTGCTTAAGAAAGTTATGATGGCATTTAATTGATTTTTTGATTGTTTTTTAGGTAATATGGATGAAAATCCACTTTTTTCTGCTCTGTAGTTTTCTGTAACTCATACTGATAAATGGAGACATCATGTAAGCTCTATTCACTATTCTTTTGCTGCTATCTTTATATTGAGCATACAGGTGTAAGAGAACAATTTCCTTATACTGACATTTGTATTATGGAAGGTTTGCATTACCATAATGTAAAATGCAGCATTTTTTTTTCTCCTCCAGGAATAAAAAAAGAGACGTAATGACAATTATTTCTCACTATCAAGAGCAGCTGAAATTCAATAAAGACCACTCAGACACAAAATAATTTCTTTAAAGATGTAGCTGGAGTTGTTTTTCTTTTCCACATTTTTTTTTCTGTTTGATTTTGCTTGGTTTGGTTTTGTTTTGTTTTTATTTAGAGACAGGTATTAGGAGGCCAGGATAAGCTACAGCAAACTGAGAATAGAGAGATCCTAAATTCACAATGGAGTATGCAATTGTCTTTTCTGGGACACGTGAATAAGATATAAAATAGTGTATGCTTTTGAAAAAGCACTTTCTAGTCCTCATAGCAACATAACGGCTTTTTAAAGCTAATGATTACAGCATATAAAGTTATTTGTCCTCCTAATTTGAATCTTTCATAGTTTAAAATAAATTTCCTATAGTCAATCATTAAACTAGGGCATAAAAGTCTTGTGAACACAAAAGTTTCACTGCTCTGAAACTTTCTTTCTGTTTGAGAGAAACAGATTCAAAAAGCAGTTATAGCTATGAAAGGGGGAAAAAGTGGCAACTTGGTCAGTCAGTTGCTTACCAGAAAAGAGCTAAGATCTTTGTAAATCCACTTCTGGTCAAATTTAAAGGAAATAGGAGGCACAGTGAGCACAGACTGTTTTTACACTATCCAGCTTTGAAAATCTGATCTTCACTTTATCAAGAAACAGTATTTGAAGATAACTCCAAGTTAGCTCTGTTTCAAGAAAATATTTGTACTATCTGATCTCTCAAGGTCATAGACTCATCGAATCATAGAATAGCTCAAGATGGAAAAGACCCATAAGGATCACTGAGTCTAATTCCCTGCTCCTCACTGGAGTACCTAAAACTAAACCATCTTACTAAGAGCATTGTCCAGACACTCCTTGAAGTGCTGACAAGCTTGGTGCCATGACCAGTTCCCTGAGGAGCCTGCGACCAAACACCCTTTCAGTACAGAGCCTTTTCCTCATATCCAAGGAATCGTTCTTTCCAACCTCCAGAGCATGATCCTACAAAACCCCACTGCTATGAACTCACCGACAGGGTCCACCATGCAAAGGTAGGTTGTCTAGGACAAAGGAGGAGCTACAGAGGGCTACTTAAGGATATTTTTTTTTCATTCTACACTCCCATGAAAACTCTAAATGCGAAGGTGACTTGGACAGGAGAAATCAATGCATATCTAATGCTCAGGGTTTTTGTATGGAAGACCCTCACATTTTTTACTCCAGTGCAAGCAAACCTGCATCTCCCATCTTCTGCAATTTTTCTATGTGTATGAAATTCCAAAAGAATATGCTATTTGAATTAAAAAGGACCAAAATATTTACTCAGGAGCTTGTGACACCATTTTATTGTAATTTGTAGCATTCTTTCCATGACGTGTCTAATACAATATTTGTAACCACTACTGAAAGGCTTGTATGAGGGCATTAACTGCACTTACAGCCAAATTTGATAACCAGTAAGCAAACAGACAGCTATAGTTCTTATAGTCTTTTTTTTTCTTTTTTTTTTTGAAGTGAGCATTTTATGTCCAAAATAGCATCCCAGGATTAGAACAATCTTATTGTCTGTAACATTATTATGTTCTAGGTAAATATGAACATAGAGTGAAAATCTCACAGTTGAGTGGAAGTCCACAAGCAGTTTGATGGAACATTCATATGTGTCTAACTACTGCACATTTCGGTAGTAACACTTGTCATAGCTAAATACAGATATATTTGTGCTTACAGATGCTTTATGTCCCTAGTTTATTTGAAAAGCATATAACCCATAAAACTAAAACTGGTATTTGTGGGATTTTTCTAAAGCATATGTCGAAAAGAAGTCTGTGAAGGTCTGGGGTCTGTTTTGCTGTTTCCTTTCTTTGCGTAGGTCATATGCAAGTTTTAGGCTTAAAAGTGAAATAATTTCTCTTAAGTGACATCTTAAAAAATAGGTATTTTAGTGAAGGCTTTCCCTGCCAGGTATCCAAAAATCACCTTGAATGCTAGCCCAATAATGCTAGATTACCAAATTACATATCCTGTGCCATTTCAATGTCCTACACAGAAAATTATCTCCATCTCTCCCCCTAAAAAATATACCAAAGCAAGCAACAGCTGCAGAATAAATTTGTTAAGCTTCTACAAATAAGAAATACTGAGGAATTGGTGTTTTCTATACTTTTAAATGGTTGACTTCACATGACTTTTATTTTGTTTCTTTCTTATTCAGGGAGAAAAATTATTTTTCTTATCTGACTGTATCAGGACTAATTGAAATAAAACACTGCATTATATTGGAAAAAAACCCCCCAAAATCCAAACTACACATACAGTCTTAGATACCAAGAACTTTACAGGCAATTTCTCTCCTGACACTCAAAATTTCTATCATCATCATCCCTCATCTTAAAAAACCTTAAACTTCTTTTTCTGAGACAAAATACATGGGGGCTGAGACAGAAGTACTGAACAGCAGGAAGAATTAGTGGATTACTAGTCTGGCAAGTATACTTCAGAGCTGACACTCCATTGTGGGGGTCTGTGCAAGGTAGTTCTGCAAATGAGTGTGCTCTGCAAATGAGGAAACAAAATCCAGTTTGTAACTACTGGGGAACACGAGAAGATAGTTAAAACATAGCAAAAAGTAAACATTTACTGGATTATTTAAAGCATATTACTAGAACCAACAGGACATACCTTTAAACATGTATAAAGCATTATACATAAAAATGCATAGATGCACAGTAAATATGTTCATTTATATGTAGACAGAGTAATATGTACACATGGAGTCTGTTGTGATTCGGTGAATCTAAGCAGTGGATCCTGCAGCACGTTGTCTTAAAGCAGTTTTATTGTACAACTGTGTTGACATAGCAGGTGTGAGAACAATGTACATTAACACTAAGTAGGTAAGTCATATCCATTTACCCTTGAAATGTACAAATATAGGAAACCAAGGCCATAAATGCCATTGTACCTACACCTCCAAGACTTCCTTTTTTTCTTGTTTATTTAAATATGCACAAGTCCACCTACTGGTGCTGTGTAGGTTTCTTTCCTTGTCAACATGTTGACCAGCACTCAGAACAGTATTTCTGATGCACTTCAGGACCACTTCCACTGATCCAGCTGAGTGCACTCCTGACCTTGAAGTCTTCAGGTCAAAAATGAGAGGAAAAAATAAAATAAAAAATATATAAATAAAACAAACAAGCTTGTGGGCTTTATTTTCACAAGTTATTTGCCACCAATACTGTCAAAGCAGCTGAACTGTAGTGCATCCATGGGCAGGAGCATATAGCAGCTTTTGTGCACTTCGCAAAAAAATACATTAAGGAAAATCAAGTTTTACTGGCTTGTTTTATCTGTTGCTAAAAAGATGCTGTGCTGCTTCTGAGCCCTTTCCATCAAGTTCTTTTTCTTCTTTTTTTTGTCCTTCGTTTTTGCTGGCCTTCTCCCTAAAAACAAAAAGAAGGAAAAGCAAATAATAGTAATGAGTCAAGTAAAGAATCCAGAAGTAATAAAAAAACCCCAACTAAAACAACTCATTGGTACAGAAATTATCAATAGGGGCTGCAATGGTAATGTTGGCTAAAGAGCTTCAATCATCAGTGAAAACAGAAGTTTCCAGTGTGTTACAAAAGGAAGCAGGATCCCCGACTATCATCACTTGTCCACAGGCACAATTTTTCTGGTATGAGTAACCATGTTGATGCAGGTTTCATTTTGGCAGGGTGAGTTACACGAGCAACATTATGCAAGGGCCCAAGGCCCAGAGCCAAATGAGTATGCAGACTCCTTACCCACTGGAAGCTGGATATACGCTTTAGACCCTTGTGTAAATTTGCTTGAGTGAGTAATCCTATTTAGGTCACGTTCAATACAGCTGTGATTTCAATGAGAGATTTGGCATTACAGCCCAAGAACTTGGTTGGATGCCATCCTACTTGCTTTGGCAGAAACAGTACCACCTCTGCAAAGAACTGTTGATATTGTTTATTGGTACATTTTGCCTAATTCTCACAGTATGTAACTGTGCAGAAGCGAACATTTAATGACATGCTTCTACTATTAGATGTTTACTGAAAAATAAATGGGAAATCAAGATCAATTCAGAAAAAAGTTTACAAGCTTTTTGAATGAGAAAGTTTTTCCTGTTTAGTTCTAATAATAAATCCGTGCCCTTTGGTTATCTCATCAAAGATAGCATGGACAGAAAAAAATTGGCAGATACAAAGGCCCTCATTGAGCAGTGCATTACCTTTTAAGCAAATGCCTAAATCCTATCAAGTCTAGTAGGATTTAAGGAGACGACCAAATGCTGTTGGTTGTGAGAATGGTCTGGATTTTCTTGGCAGTATAATATACTAATTATGTGATCCATGGTAAAAAAATAAGGTTATTAAACTCTAGAAACACCAACTTCATAAACTTTCAGGAGCACTTAATGAATTTAAGAAGACAATAAAAAGAAAATTTATTAGCAGATTACTTAAAAATGTGAAAATGCATTTTTCATCTACATTGTCAGTACATTATTAATTGGGAAAAATATTTACCGGTCTGCTTTTGTCTTACTTCCATATTGTTTCTTAATTTAAAAGGCGCAAACCAGTGCAAAGAGTTTTTCTCTATTTGATAATAATACTCAATAAATCTGATTATAAAATTATTAAAATTTATGATTCTTTAAAAATATATACATACTTCGGGTTACACATTTGTAATACACTTTCTAGGCTACTATTCTCTAGGAATTATTGGAGTACTTGAATATAAAATAGGACATGAAGGTAACGAGCACATGAGTTTAGTCCATATTAAAAATCATAAGGGTCCTTGGAGTTTACTTCTGCTTCTCATTAAAGTCTGGCATTAAAGTTACTATGGCATTTTGCCATTTTTAAATCTAGTTAATCCTACACATAAATCCTCAGTCCAACCACGCATTAATCAAAGCAGCTTTTAAGTTAAAACTCTTTAGTAACAGTGTATCTAATGATTAGGCATGCCTAATGAGGTCACAGGGAAGGAACACTTGACACAAAGTGGCATTACAATAAGGTGGTTTGAATTAGAGAAATTTCAATAGAAGTTTTTTTAACTAAATGCTACTGGTTGGTATATTTTAAGGCATCAGAACTTGCATAAACGTATTGTTCAACACTGTATTCTAACTTGCACTTTCAATATTCTATTTTTTTTACCCAAATCTTTGAAATGCTTATTAAGGAAGAGTAGATGAGGGGAAATAATATGAGAAAAGTGACCAATTCTGCAGTCAATTGATTCTCACAAGACAAGCAGAATCAACAGGAGCTTTACTGGAAATTTTCTACCCAGTTTGCTCAGTGATCTTATCTTCTGGGCTTTTTAACTAAACAGACCAAGCAGTAAAAGAAATATCAACTTCAGTCAGTGCCTCATCTAGTTTTTCTATGACCTCCTCCAGAGAGCTAGATTAATTGCTTACTACAAGTTTAAGGTAGTGAAAGATGCTATAATTTTTCTTCTAAAAAACTGTGAGTTGCACTGATGAAATGACACACAACGTGGTATCTCTAAGCCTTAGAAAGCAGCTCCTGCAACACAAACAAATCATATTGCCAGCACACTCCCTATATGATACCCTTAAAATAGAAATGAATGGGACTAGAGTTCAATGATTTGATGTCACTGCAATAAGTACATTACAACGCTTCTGCTGCTCTGCAGCAAGCAATTGTCTGCTTTTTTATTCCAAGGGACACCAAAGGCAAATTACTTTGTTTTACATGTGCTGTGCACTACCAACACATGCAGAGGCAGCATCCCTGAGCAATTGATAAATGATAGTTTGCTCTTCTGTTAGGAGCACTTTGCTGCTCACTATATCTCAAATTGCCTTATTGTAGAGATTTTATTATTTTCAGGACGATATTAAACCTCACAGAGAAAGTCCAAATGATTTGGTCATGCTGAGTCCCAAATTCCAAATGTCATTTTAACCAGAAAACTGAATATAAAAGGTATTTCTTGGGTAACCATCAGTTCCCAGATTGCTAGTAGAACGCAACAGAGATTGGCAAGAAAAAGCTGATGATGATGACTAGAGTTCAAAGTATGCTGCTGAAGTGCCCATGTATAAGAACTTTTATTAAATTCAGATTTCAATTACAGTGTTTATTTTATCAGCAGAAGCACAGCGAACAGAAGTATCTTCTGAGTATCTTGCTACAGACATCTTTCAAAGATCATGATTTTTATGATATGCTAAGTAGGTCCTCTGAGAGCTGTGAGCCAAGCTATCCCACTTCCCTGCCTGGAGGGCAGTGTGACAAGGACAGCCAGTGGAGCAGCCTGTCCCCTGGGGCCAGGATGGCAGCAGCTCCCTCTGCTCTGTGTCATGGCCAGGTGTGAGAACCCCTGTGCAGGTTGTGTGCACAACCTCCCCTACACCTTGCCACTCTCACTCCCTGCTCCTCAGAGCAAGAGCCCTGACACCACCTTCCTCTCTCCATGGGAAGCAGCAGGGCTCTGCCATGACTGGCTCTGATGGGCAGTTGAAAAGGAGTGGATTTTTTTAGTAGCATTGCACTACAGTCCAGAACCTGCCATGCCACAAAAAAGGTAATTCCTGACTGAAGCAAATGAGGAGGGTGAGTGAAAGGACTCTGTCTCTTTAGAGGGGTTTTATCACCAGTAAAACAGGCTATTAATGTTATTGTACAGAACAGAAAGTGACAACACAAGAGATCTGGAGAGGGATTTCTTACAATGAAGGGCATGTAGTGATAGGGCAGGAAGAAATAGCTTTAAACTGAAGGAAGGCTGGTTAAGATTAGATATCTGGAAGAAATTCTTTACTGTGAGGGTGGTGAGGCACTGGAACAGGTTGCCCAGAGAAGTTGTTCCCTGCCCCACCCCTGGAAGTGCTCAAGGCCAAGGATGGATGAGGCTTTGAGTCTAGTGGAAGGTGTCCCTGCCCATGGCAGTGGTTTGGAAATAGATGATCTTTAAGGTCCCTTCCAACCCAAACCATTCTGTGGTTATATGAATATCTGAGATATTAAGTCTGATCCAACTACCTTATAAAGCCCTCCTGAAGCAGTACCCAAGCAAGCAAACAATCCATTACAACTACCTAGGACCACAGTCAGCACTGACCTTTTAAAGTGGCATTACATCCTTCCTAGCAGAAACTCATCTGCTTGTCATCTGGCAGATAGCAATGCACCTGGTTTCTGCTTTCCAGGTTAGAGGTCTCCACTTCAGGCATCATCTTCAATCTTTGTTTTATGACTGCTGTCTTTATTTTTTTAAGACTGATGCTAGCAGCAAGGGGAGTAAATAAAAATAATTCGTGCAAAGAGGATATCTGAACATTGTTCAGGTTATTGTAATCTTATATTTATTTTGACTGTGTTTTCCCTTGCATGCTAACTAGCCTTTCTTTGGAAAGTATTTTTTATCTCTGACTGTCTAAAAACAGGTTCCTCGATTTCTGTTATCAAAGTCAACTTTGATCATGATTAACATAAATTGTTTAATTCTCTGTAAAGGCATATGTATACACTGAAATATATAGGGCCAAGAAAGATGTGAAATGTAGCTGAATTCAGTGTTCAACTTCCTACCAAAAAAAGCCTTGAAAGCCCAATATATCATTCTGTATCTCACATTTCTGCACAGGCTATTTTTGCAGAAGTAATATTGGTAAAGCCATTAATTTAAACTCTTTATTCCAATTTTTAAAAATTCAGTTTGGCAGTTAGCTTTATAAATTACCAAGGAGTAAGTCTTTATTTTTTAAGTAGCTTATCCCAATGGGTGTTGTCTTTACAATGTTATTCATTAAATTTTTGTTTGGACCACTTAGTTCTGGTAGGTAGCTGGGCAACTAATATGCTATGCAATGAAATATCATTTGCTATTCATGTACCACATCTTTTAATGGCAACATATAGGTAATGGTCCAATAACATATAGGTTATAAGGCAATTATAACATAAATTCCTGAAAAAAACATTATTTATGCTAATATACCCAGCAATTGTCTGTACACCAAAGATTGACAGCTAGCAAAAAAAAACCCCGAAAACAACCTTAAGTTGGACCTTGCTGGGTTATTTATCTTCATTTTATGTTGCTTTTGTACCATTTTATCAGTGTTCCTCCTACAGCTTATGCACTTGTGCTCAGTTTTCTGGTTTGTCTCATACCCCAAGCTGAAAGATGCTTGGAAATACTGTATATTCTTTCTGGATGTAGCCACCTGGTCAACTGGGGGTACACATTACCTGGGTCAGAAGGAGCCTTTATCAGCTTCTGACAGCTGCAAAGGCAGCTTTCTCCAGATAGAATTTGGGCAGCAGATTCTCACCACCCAGGGCAGTCCTGAGTTAAAAGACAGCAAATGCATTCACAGGACTCCCAGACACATTTCTTGAGATTCTTGACTCAGCCAGACAGCATTAGTTCAGTGTCTGCACTGTCCTTCATCTGCTGTATAAACACTGCTGCCCTTACTGCTGTCCTAACAAATCCTGAACATTGGGAGCTTCAGCAAAGTACAGTATGCAGCCACATGAGGGCAGCAAATTTAAAACATTCAATAAAAAGAAAAACAAAACTACCACCTGCAGTATGATTTCACAGTGTAATTTCAGCAGTCTTACATACAAATCATCATGTTAGAGCTATCAGAATGCTTAATATTCCCTTCCTCATTTCAAGCATTTTTCTCTTCTATTGGTGATTACTGAGTGATGGGATTTACATGTGTGTGCCTGTTTCCCTTCTGTGGATTTTCATACACAGAACTTCCACTGGTAGCAGCAAAGGCACAGGGGAGTCCTAAGATAACACCAGACTCTGCTAAATGCACTTTTTAGTCTTTTCTTCCCTTTCACCTGTCCTTTTAGGAGGTGCACATTTAAATGCTGCACATTCGTACATCATGCTCCGACAGCCACAGACCTCATGTGTGGCAGCATTTCATCCATGTGGGAAGCTAGAAAAGTTATTATCAAGTCATATCACCAAAGGATGGCAACATCAGGGAACTAATGACAGCAGCAGAAAGATGATAGATGCTCGATGATGAACCAGTCAACAAGATTAACTCAAAAGAAAGATGGCAGGTCACAGAATCATAGAATAGAATCCTTAAGGCTGGAAAGGTCATCTAAGATCACCAAGTCCTACCATCAATAAAGTACCACCACCATGTTTGTCACTAAACCCTGTCACAATCACAGAATCAAGGAACCATTTAGGTTGGAAAAGCTCTCTAAGGTTGAGTCCAATCAATCACCAGCTTGCCAGCTAGACCATGACATTAAGTGCCGTGTCCAGTCTTTTACTGACACTTCCAGGAATGGTGACTCCAACTCCCTCCCTGGTTTAACAACCCCTTCTGTGAATAAATTCTTTCTGATGTCCAGCCTGAACCTCCCCTGGCACAGCTTGAGGTGATGTCTTCTAATCCCATCACTTTCTGCATGGGAGAAAAGCTCAACCCCTACCTGGCTACAGCCTCCTTTCTGGTAGTTGCAAAGAACAATAAGGTCTTCCCTGATCCTTCCCTTCTCCAGGGGAAACATCCCCAGCTCCTCAGCCATTCCTCAGGTCACCTCCTGGAGGAGCCCCCTCTGGCAGGACACTGGCCATGCAGAGACCCACAAATGCCTTACTTTGCATTTGCACCACACATCAGAAAAACACTGACTGCAAAAATCCAAAAACCAAGCAAATAATTCAGCCCAGAAATTATTTCCCTGAAATTATTTACTGCCCAAGGCTCTCAGTTAAAAATTCTGGATACTGAAACTGTCAGAGAAATGCACAAATTGTTAAGAAATCTCATAAACACACACTCAACGGAAAAAATAATTCCTCACTGCTACAGAGTCGTCCTCCTCCTAAAGCATGATTTACAAACCAACACTGACAATTGGCCCACAAGAAGGGGACATACAGAGCTTTAATAACTTTGTAAACCACAACACATGGGCATCTCTACCAATGTCACGCACTGAATTCATGACAGTTTTCCTAAACTAGTTTGCAGTTGTGTATTTTTTTAATGCCATAACATTTAGGCTGAAATTGGCTGTGATCAATATGTGCTTTAGGAAGAATATGATTTGGAGGAAATCAGCCAAAATAAACTATCTTCTTGGACAAGGAGTGAAAGACATTCGGTCTTGGATGGTGACACTGGAAAATAAATAAGGTTGAGGAGATGCAACAGAAAGGGTCAAGTGTCAGAAACCACTTCCTCATTTTCCTGGGTGAATTTCTGAAGTCATTTAACAAAGTCTTGTGAACATATATTTGCCTCTGAAGACACCAGAAGGGATGGAATGATCACACAGAGTGTATCAGCTGCCCACGATATCATTTCAAATCCCCAAAGACCAAAATGGGTAAAGGTGGGTTAATAAACATCAGCAAAGCACTGAAACATGGTAACAATGGGCATCACAAAAAGTAAGGAATTCTTTAATCATTCTTTCTTCATTTACAAGGGTTAAATAATGTTCAGCAAATGAGGTCTTAGAACAATTGCTGAATAAGAATACAAAAAATCCGTACCATAATTATATCCATCTTTGCAACAGATAAAATTAAGAAGCGAATGAAGGCACTTCTTTCTTCAGCTTTGCAATTCCTGAGTTTGCAAGCTTGTTGGTCTTCTTTTGTTCTTTTTGGTGTAATACTGGTAGCTAATGGTATAAATACATATTCCCAGCCTAATAAAACTAATAATAGACTAAGAAGTGGCATTCACTTATGCAAACACAGAGTTTGATGTTTTGCATGCATTCTTGTCTATTTGATGTCAGCTTTCCTGATGAAATCAGAAAAAAATCTGTCTTGAGTAAACCTTGCCATTTCTACACAAACCATTACAAAAGCACTCAGTGCTAAGCTGATCTGAGTGATATCTTACTCAGCTCCTGACATCCAAAATCCTGAAGGTTTATTTCTAACTTAATAATGTCACAACTTTAGGTAAATTATTATATCTACCCCAACCACCACTTATTGCTGTATATACTTTGTATTTGAATACACCAGACAGCAGCTACTGAGATGAAAGCTAATTTAAAAGATTCAAAGACTAATTCTTCAACTAAAAGAAATATCAAAATATCTCAAGTTCCTGCATCTAAATTCTACTAGGTTTTTGTTTTAACATATCCATTAAGAAATTAAAGGCATTATTACTTACAACAAGAATTAGCAAAGTGAGGTATTCTTTTCCTCCCAAAATACCCATCTATTTTTCATCTGGCCTGAATACAAACTAGCTAAGCAACACTATGATCTGATGTTCTCTCCTTCTGGACAATATAGTGTCATCAAACATTGTCATCTGTTTAAGAAATACTAATTCCTACACAAAGAATAGAACTTACATGTCACAGCCTATTGAAAGTTCAGTAGTTTTTTCCCTCAACTTTAGGGCAAATTAACTGGAAAAAGAGTCATCTTACAGAGCTGAAATGCAATGCATTTCCCACAGTGCAGTTTTCCAGCATATGCAGTAGGTGGCAGTGAGATATGAACTGAAAACTGCCTTGCACTTCCAACATTTCCAGGAATATTATTTTTTATTTGTAGAAGTACATATTCATGAAAGAATATGGAAAGTGAAAGAATAAAAATTCACAAATATAGTCAGAGGAAAACAAGTGAACTCAAGGGTACGTGGAAACTGCATAAAACTCTCATAGGATCCCCATGCTTAACTGAATATACAGATGCTCAAATGTTAGGTCCCACTGTCCTCTCAGCCACAGTTGTGGGAAAACAGGTGAGTCTCCACTGCAGCCAAAATGTTTTTCTAATATAAATTTAGCTCAGAATTCAAACAATATGAATATCAGTTACATGCAGGGTACTCACTATTCTTATCGTAATCAACAGCTTGTCACATCAGATACTGTGCAAGCAGAGCCAAGCAAAATATTTACAATGGAAGGTTTGGGCTTGATTATTTTCATTCCTTTTACAGAGAAATATAAAGCAATTTCAAAATAATAAAAAAAAGAGATACACTGTCAAGAGTATGCATACACATGTATATGTATTCTAAGCCTACAGGCAAGTTATAGCTAAAAACTAATTGGCTTGACCCTCTCTAGGTTTGACTGGATACTAATCTGACTTTAAACTCCCTCTGCTCAGTATTTCAAAATCGATTATTTAGTTTTCTTCCTGTTTCCAAGTGAATTTAATTAATTTACTTTATCACATCATATTGGGAAAAATAAAGAATTCTATTGAAACAACATTTATTTGTGGCCCCAAGGTTTAATTTCATACTGGAAATTGCATTTTATTCAATTAAAGGTTTTTTACAGAGAGAAAGATTATACTGAGAAGCTAATTTTTTTTTAGAGATATATTTTCTTCTGTGGAACACTATTTAGTCATGAAGAGTTCTCTTTTTTTAATTCCCTTCAAGGATTCAGGTCAATAACTGAAGACACCAGAACTGAAGAACTGAAATTTGTTCCAGGATCTTTTTCTTTTATTTTATTTTCTTCCTTTTTTATAACTGAAACAGCTCAAAAATTATTTTTATTATCTCTCATGCCTCTCTTTAAGTACTGCGTAGTAAATCCTATAGATGTTCAGGAAGAAAAGAGGCTAAATTAAACACCTGACAACAAACCAAACTACAGTCCAGCAGGAAGACTCTTTCTAAATAATACCTGAAAGTGAACATGAATGTATAATTTTTAATATTATGTAAAATTATTGCCTCATTCTTCTCTTGTAGTGAAGAGTGCACCAGGTGAACTGCTGCCCCTGCACTGCTCACTGACACTCACTGGATTTTGGGGTCAAAAGAAACTTTAGTGAGATCTCTTACATAAACATGAGAAATGAAACGTTAGTTTCATATGCTGTTGAGGCTACTAATTTGCTGAAGAAATTTGTCCAATCTAAATCCAAAGATAAGAGGAGATGGAGAGTCCAATACTTTGGTTACTTCCACCAGTTAATCGTTCCACCACCAGAATTTCTGTCCAATTCCTAACTGGAATTTTATTATGCATGTATTTTTTCTCATTATTCCTTTCTGTCCTAGATCAGACTGTGAATTAATATTTGTTCATCATCTGAGAAGTTAAATATATGTCAGATTTTGTGCACCTTTCTTTAAAGTTTATTTTGTAGTCCTCCTATAATTCTTTTTCACTTGTACCTGCAGTTTCGAACTGAACTGCTTAGTTTTCCAAAATCTGTAAAATACAGCTCTCGGTCTGGATGCCAAAATTCTGAAATTGATTTATTTTGCTTCTTCCTTATTACCAAAGTTAGGCAGAAAGGTATTGCATTTGAAATTTTTCTCTATATATTATAGTGGATTCAAATGATTTCTTTTGAGAAACAGTGTTTTTTGGATGCCATTCTTCATCCTGCAGGTATGTTTTCCTAGTTCTCTAATTCTTTGATTCTCCAGAATAACTTCACATTTAACTGCATGAAAAGTAACTGTGATTGCTTTACAAAGTAACCTACATTTTGCTTTGGGTCTGCTCTACAGCGTATTATAGGGTGTACTCTATAGTATAGTTAACCATTATCCTCTGATTATTTCTTTCTCTAAAAGATGTTTATATAACTAAAACAATAAGTAATGTTTACAAATACATCTAGAGACCATCACCAATTTTTCCTAGACATCCAGCCAGCAAATGCTTTAATTTTATTCTGTGGTAATGATAAAGAAAATTCAATAGGTCTATTAATGTCCCAATTCTGAACACATTCAAGTATGGTAGGTAGACCTCGACATGACTCCTGTGATGCTTCTGTTAGCTTCATTTCTATGGCTGCAAATATTAATCCAAAAGGAATAAACTTTGCAGAAGCTTTCCATGTATCTGCACATGCTTAGTCTCACAAAAAGAAATTCTGCCTTTAAAGTGATCATGTTTGGTTAAACTCTTCTGATGGCATGACAAAGCCAACAAAGAAAACCAAAGCAACCTGGGCTGGACTTAACCACATGCCTGTAACACCTTTCACATCAGAAGCTGCAATAAGCAAAATGCAATCTCTCAGGGTGGTGCCACAGAGCCCAAGTCTGTTATTTATCTTCACTATTGAAATGTATGTCTAAGAAAACCATTAGAAACATAACTTGGGTGTATTTTCAGAATGAAACCAGTATTGCTACCGTTACAGAGAATGTCCCTTTTCTGAATCCAGCTGCAGCTGCAGGGGACACTTTTGCCCGAGCTCTTCCTCAGTGCCCACCAACCCAGCAACTACTACTCACAGATTGCAGGCAGAAGAGGCCATAATAAAATTGTCAGCCCATGGAAACAAAGTGTAGTGCCTGCAGGAAGGCTCAGCTCCACCTGTGCTGCTGGAGGCCGGATGGACAGCTGTGTACATGTGCGTCCCTTCTGACAGCTGTGCACGTGTGTGTCCCTTCTCTGGACAGCTGTGCACTCCCATGTCCCTTCTCCTGACAGCTGTCCATGTGTGTGCCCCTTCTCTGGACAGCTGTGTACATGTGTATCTCTGGACAGCTGTGCACGTGTGTGCCCCTTCTCTGGACAGCTCTGCACGTTTGTGTCCATTCTCTGGACAGCTGTGCACTCCCATGTCCCTTCTCCTGACAGCTGTGCACGTGTGTGTCCCTTCTCTGGACAGCTGTGCACTCCCATGTC
>JANRMJ010008073.1:0-26403 GCA_025584955.1 Alethe diademata | reverse complement strand
CTCTCCTCTCCTCTCCTCTCCTCTCCTGTTCTCTTTTCCCTTCTTTTGTTACCAGCTGGGGTGGGGTTCCCTCCAGCCTTGGAGGCAAAGACCAGATGAAGTCAAGTGTGCACCAACCCCTTGGTTCATGCCTTGGTCTGTCTCCTGGGATGAGGACAGGGACCCAGCTCGGTACAAAGCCTTTTTGCTCACCTGGCCCCTCCTGTAAGTGATGTAGGAACAGGAAACCATTTTTCTCCTCTTTAAAGTTTTGGTGTAACTTGAGAGTCAAGCTTTATGCAGATCGGAACATGTTAGTAATGTCTGGAAAGTAATTATGGCATGTATTATTATTTTAATATTTACCAAGTGCTGACAGAGTAATGCTTTTATTAAATCTTTAGGGAGAGTGAAATACATACCACAAGGCATGGTGAGATGAAGATAGTCTTCTGAAATCATTCATTTAAAATTCAATTTTACAGTCACTTCCCTGTGATCTACTTTTAATCATATATTGGTTTCTTTGCGTCTTAAATTATATAAGGTGGCTAATGATTCTAACTTAAAAGTTCTTTATGGAAGAATGCAAATAATATTTCTGCCTAGTCAAGGCACGCCGTGAACTTCTTACTAAAAAACAATTTATCATTATATTGAAGTGCAGTGGAACTTTGCTGCAAGCTTGAAGTCTTAATTTTCACTTACTGCGGTTGTGCAGGAGCAATATGCCGAAGGGTTATCAGCAGATCTTTGTTTAAAATGGAGACTCTGAGATTAAATAACTTTTGGCCTCTGTTTTATTTTTCTCTACAATGAGGAGAATCCACTAAAGTAATCTTGCAAAATCTAAGAGCAGAATTTCAATAATCCTCATGTCTAATACTTTGGATAATCCAATTCAATTCAATCCAGATTTTTAACTGTTGTTTTTTGGTTTTGTTTTCGTTTTGTTGTTGTTTTTGTTTTTTTTTTGTTTTTTTTTTGTTCTTGTTTAATTTTTTTCTGAAAGAACATTCATCATAACCAAGCATTAGGGTTAGACTTTTTAATCCAACTTGCATACTTCTCAGAGAATGTACAGTCTTCTGTGACTTGTCACATAAGGGAATGCATTTCTTTATGAAAAAGCATAGAGTTTAACTCATCAATTGGCAATCAAAGTGATTGTAAGAATTAGTGAACTTGATTTAGATGCTCCATGAAGATTTGAGTCACAATGTTGGTGGACCACTGAGACTGGGTCCTGGAATAAATGTTTGTGATGTGTCCAGTCTAGTCTTCCCTGTAACATTTGGTAACTCAAGCAATTGGCCCTTGACTATTTTAATTTAAAACATGTCCGCAGACTTGAGAGAAAAATCTATAGCAATATAATTATATGAATATATGAACTTCAAGACAGCTGAGGGACATAAAATCACTGAGAAGCCCAGAGTCTAAAAGAAATGAGTAGCTGATAGGTGGAGTTCCCTGACATCTGGATTTCACTACAGCAAACCATTGTGGAAACCTGACTGGGTTTCATTTGCTCATATCCCATGGCTTTAGCTGAAACTCTCAGGTTTTATACTTTGTTTTAATTCCCAGGTTATTAATTGCCAATACAGATAAGATGTCTTAATGTGCACGAGCTCTCCTTCCATTGCATTTCATTAGGAAGATATCATTCCATTTCAGCCACACATCATTAAACATTTCAAAGCATATCCAGAAAGGCAGTTGTATATGTGAGACACATTATTACAGGTAATATATTTTGCTGGGCTGCACAGCCCAGCAGATAAAGAGGCAGCTCTGCCCTGGCCACTGGCATTGGTGTGTTCAGGGCACACACAATTGCTGTTAAACACAAACTCTATTACTTTTCCAGCTTCTTTTTCTTTGCCTCTCCACTCACCCTTCAGACACCAAGGCTGCATGCCTGCCTTTGCAGGGGAAAAGAACAGACTGCAGCCTGAAAGCCAAAACCCACAGTCAATACAAGGATGAATGCTTCACCACCAGACCCCTCGTGTAGTTATTTGTGTAGAGCGAAGTTCAAAGGCAGCCAGCTACAAAACCCTGCCAACCCCCTCGGTTGAGAGGATGGGGAGCTGAGCCCTTAATCCCCACTGGGCTGTCTGGGCAGCGCTGGCATGGATGGATTTCAGCTTTCCCCAGAATTGATTAGCGCTGCAGAGCTGCCTGTCCGGGCTCGAGCGAGCCCTGTATCTGTTACCAACCATTCTTATCCTCAGAGAACCTCTCTCAAAGTTCAGCACAGCCAAGTTGCCCCCAAGGCAGCATTATTCTAGTCAATACAAATATAATAAAAGCCAGCAGGAGAGCGGGCAGGCTCCTTACGCTGGACGAAAGCTCAGGAGAGATGTGATTTTTTAGAATAAACAGCAAACACACAACTGCCCTCAGATATAAAAATCACCACACAGTCAGTACACACTGAAGGTATTTTGTTTATTTTTTTCCCAACACTTGTGCATCTGGGCTTCCTCAGAGACCTTTTCTGCAGCTGCATGTCAGATTATACTTAACACTATTATCATGGTGAAGGCAAGAAGTCTCTATTAAGAGACTCCTAGCTGGGCACACATGCTGGCATATTAATTTCTAGACACTGTAGTGAAATTGCACTAAGCCACTGAGCTGGCTCAGATATGTAAGGTCCTCCACAGGTCAGAAGATGCTCTCAGGTGCTTCCCCCCTGCTCAGTGGTGCAGAACTGGTTTGGGCAATCACAGCAAGAGCTGACTCAGGAGGGCGAATCTGCCAGCCTGGAGTGCATGTTCATGCAGTTATAGGATATAGAAGGGACAGAGCACAGGGTTATTGGGAATAACTGAGCAAAGTGGCTTTTTAAAAAATGTTATTCTTTGAGGAAAGGTGAAGAGAAATTCAGACGAATCATTTCTCCCAGTCTCCTTTCCTGTGATGGTAAAGTAAGCAACCTGTGCTATTGTGAGCTTTATTAGATAGCTTCTCACACACTTAAACGTAATCCTTCAGACAGGAGATGTCTACAAACCCTATTCTTTAAACATGCTCTGGCTCCTGGTGATTTACTCTTTCTAAGTCATCCATGCACCTATTTTTCACATTTTTCCACTTCAAATTGCATTAGCACCAGCACTACAGCAGTGTGCAGCTCCTGGTCTGGCTGTGCCCCACTCTCCTGAGCAGAGCATCCTGCTGGCTGCCTGCAGCAAGGCACCGGGATTTAAAGGAGGCTTTTCTTGAGCCAGTTACTGTAGCTGGATTAAAGAACTGACATAACTATCACTGCTTATTCTGTCCTGGTAGATTTACTGTGATTCTTTCTCTAAAAGTCACATTTAGTAGGAGCCTGGTGGGGTGTCTTTGCACACGTCTGGAGCTGCAGCTGGTACGGAAACACAAGATGTTTAAACGTGGTGCTCTGGGTATAACCAGTGTTGGCACAGTTCTGGGAGGAATTTTCTCCCCTTTCCAGCACACAGTCTGTTACAGAACTGTCCTTGGCCCCATGGGCTATTCACTTGCATCTGATGGACTGAAGATCCACTCTCTCTGAGTCAGAGAACAGGATTTTGATGGGGGAATTGTGTGAATGGGGCTGTCAAATCCTGCTCCCTCTGTCTTTAAAAGCTCTCTCTGTGTTTGCATTGCTTCCCTTCCATTTGCAAGTACAAAAGAGCAGCAACAAGAAACCCTCGAACCAAATGGAAAAGGAACAGTATTGGTATGAGACAAAGCATTCACAACCCAGCCCTGCTCCAGGCAAAGCAAGGGCTCCCCTCAGCACACAGCCTGGCCAGGGCTCGAGAAAAACCCAGGATTTTCTTTTTCAATCCTAAAAGCTGTTAGTTGTATTTGATAAATAAACAGTTGCTTTTATATACCAGTGAATGGTGTAAATGATGGCAATAACACCCCAAGGTGCTGGCAAACAAATTGTACATTTCAAACGGTGGGTAATGAGGGAATTGGGGAGGAGCTTAATTAACTCTGGCACTATGCAGCAGATGAGTTTTGTCAGTCCAAGACAGAGCAGAGAAATAAATGCTTGGTCCCCAGGGGGCCACAGGATGATAACAGTGATAATACAATTTGTGTGGCTTCACATCCTGGGCACCATCACCCACCAGGGAACACAACGGGATGGGGAGAAGGGAAGGGACCCACGGAGCAAGCAGGAGTGGAAGGAAAACTGTGATCCTCAGAGACATCTTGGAGGCAGCAGAGGGAAGAGGAGCATCTTGGAGAAATCTGAATGTGGCAGGAGTAGGAGTGGGTTCCATTTCACTCCTGTTTGATCCCACAGGAAGAGTTGCTTTGGGCAAAGGCTGCACGGGGTGTGCAGCTCCCACGGTACCAACCCCTGGCCACAGGCAGCAAGGAGCAGAAGGGGAGACACTGGTTTGGCAGGATGTGGGGTACATACCTGAGTGTAGTTTGCTGCTGGCAGCACCCCATAAGGGCAGCGCAAACACGCAGTTTTCAACGGAGCTCCATAATTAAGACTGAATACAGAAAAAAATCCCTCAATTCCTCCACGAAGTCAAATAATTCTGAACAAGAAAATTCCCCTCCCTGTCTCCTAGAGCAGCTGCTTCATTTAGGTAATTCAGACACCTCCATTCTTGCTCTGTAGGATGCTAATGGATGCAGATGCTTTGCACAGGGGCTGAGTCTCAGCACATGCTGAGTCCCACCTGTGCCAGCTCCCCTGCAGGCACCGACTGCCTGGGGAGGGAGATTTGGGGAGCCCAGAAACCTCCCTGCTCTTCATTTGCTCTTCATTTCTGTGCATGCTGCTGCAGAGGGAAAAGCCATCAAGGCTTTCAGAGGCAGCAGGGATCGATGCCACACAGATCAAACCAGCAGCTGGGAAACTTTAGGTGAAAGTGTAATACTGTGAGTGCTTCCAGCTCCGTTTCATTCAAGTCCTGATACTGAGGTTTTAGTATGATGCCAATTTTAGCTTGAATTGTCTGACAGCTCCTCTTTGTGAACAGAAGCAATATTGAGAGAATGGTACTTTTTGAAGGACAAGTGATTTCTTTTTTTCCCCAGAGAAAACACACTCCATGTGTAATGGCATGACTCTGTTTCTTTTCCTTCTGAACTAAGGCTGTTTAAAGTGAAAGTCTGATAGCTGCTTTCATTACAGTCATGGCTTTGAGTTTTCTGGGAAAATAGGTATTAGCTATAGGATCTGAGCCCATGCTATTCTGGGGAGGTTCCCCTTGGAGTTACTGTTCAGGTGCCTTCTCTGGGAAGCTCGATGGAACACGTGCCCTGGGCAATTCCTGGCTAAATCCCAAAGGTCCCAGGCAAGGAAGGATGAAAATCATTGCATTTTAATGGGCCTCTCATTAATTATTCTCTTGAACTGAAGGGGACCATAGTGTATTAAGTGGTGTCAGTACCATAAAGCAGAATGTGACCTCAAGGGAGATAAAAGAACCCTTCACATGTGCAAAGGCAGGACCAAAGGGACCATTCCCAATTCCTGGGATCTCAAAACCTGCATCCTATGTCCCAGCCTGCTGCCCCCTGGAGAGAGAAAACTGTTTATCCTGGGAAAAAAACAGACAACTGTAAATTTCTCTGCCATGGTCCTTTTTTCTTCATCATACTATTTTATTTCACATCTTGTCATTCTTGTCATGCTATGATGAGAAGCAGCAAGGAATGAGCAGCTATCAATGAGTCCTGAAATCACAGTACCATGGTAAATCACAAAGGCAGAGTGGCTGTGGCACCTCTGCAGCTTGGATAGGGTTGGTGGGTTGGTGGACACTTGATTTCCACCCACCTCTCCTGGCTGTGACCTGTGAACTGCTTCCCTGGTGAGGGGTAGATAATGGGAATATTCAACACTCCCTCACACAATGCTCTGACATATTCTGCCTAAGCTCAATGAGATCCAGAGATAGAAAAGTTGGTGTCCTAATGAAAATTGTAATTAAAGTTTTGGTCAGATTGAATCCATTACATCTCTCCCAAGTACCCAGTATTGATTTCAGCCCCAGCCCCAGGGACATGTAGTCTGATACCTCTGTAATCCTGCAAACAGAGACCTAAGCCCATTGCACATGCCATTTGTGTGGCTTAAGCCCAAGGAAAAGCTTCCAACCAACTTGAGCTCGGTAGGATTCCTGTTTTATTGACTCCGAGCAAGCGCGGGCGAGCGGAAGCTGTGTCTGCCACAAGGAAGATGGCTTTTGAGACACAAGCTGTAAATAGAAGGGAAAGGGCTATTTTGGCTGTATTTTTGTGTTGGCATAAAGCTGCAGCAGATTGCATTATTCAGTGGGTAATGTAATGTTAATGCAGCCCTGTAGCTGGGGGCGAGAGAACTTAAGGTTTAATCATTTTGTAATGCACTTTCATTGCCCATTTTAGATTTGTCAGCTGTCATAAATGAGCTGCAGTTTTATCCCAGGACTATATATAGAATTGCTATTTATATATTTTTTCATCTGCAGCTTATGCAGTTTAGATTAAAAAAAAAAAAAAAAGAAAGGAAAGAGCCAGGATGGAGCAAGGGGGGATGCGCCCTTGGCTCTGCTCTGTTCAGAGAATTCCTCAGTGCCTCCCTGCAGGAAAATTCTGCCTTCACCTAAGCCTCAGCTTAGGGAGTTGACATTTTTAATAAAACAACACCCATCTTCAGCAGACTTTTAATGTTGTGGGGAGCGAGGCACGGAAACTTTGTATGTGAGAACACAGCCACATAGAAATGCCAGTTGGTGAACTTCTGCTCTGCGTCTCACATATCTGCCATTCACAAGAACCTCACTCCAGGAAATCCCCTCCCATGGCATCACTCCTCACCAGTTTTTATTGAAAAACCATAATACCCCCTTGCATTCTAAATTCTGACTAAAAGCCACCCACGTTACAGCTTTTTGTAAACGTATTTTTAGCAGTTCTCAGACAAAGACAATTCCTCCTTCGACTGCCATGTCCTGCTGCTTTCCCTGCCGTGGCTCCAGCACCACTGGAAATCTCATGGCGTGTTGCAGACTGCCCCAGTGCTGATTAATGTCCTTGCCAAGAAAAGAAAGTAGGGGTTTGCAAATGGATTTGCTTCTCCTATCAGCTCAAAGTGCTTGAATGTGTTTGCTTTTTTGGGGCAGCCATTTGAAAAAAGTCCAAGGGAAACTTGGGAAAGCAGAACGTCCTGCGGGTCTTAAATTCCAAATATTCCCATTGTCTCCTCTTTTAATCGAATTCTTACTCTGAAAGTGATTTCTGTAGGGAGTTTTGCCTTGACTGCTCTCTCTGCTGCTACATCCTATAGGCCAAAGGAATTCTTTTCTCCAGCAATAATAATCAATGTTTTTTAAGACGCAAGAATACCCCTGTTTTCATCCATAGCATTTACCTACAAAGAACATGATAATTTATACAGCAAATGCAGCCTGTGCTTCCTGCTGGACAGCCTGATTTATCGACTGTGCATCTGTTTCATATAAAGTGCCCTGAGCAGAACAAAAACCTCCATTCTAGCAAAACCAGGACAGTTTCTCCAGTTTTCAATAAATCATGTTCTACCTGTGGGATACCTTGTTAACGACTATACACTAAATCCAGAGGGAGTTTTCCTTTTTCTTTTTTTTTTTCCTCTTTCCTTTTTTTTATTTTTATTTTTAACTATCCATCCCAAATATTCCGAGTTTCTGGGGCCATTTTAATACCCTTGTTGCCCAGGCAAAACTCCTTCTCATTTCTGAGTGAGTTTGGCATTAGTAAACTGACTACATCAAGTATCTCATTAGTTACACATGTCTCATAGACCAGCCTCATAAAACCATAAGGCAAAATCTTCCTTCATTCTGCTTGTAGTTTACATCTTTGCCTTTACCGAGCTAACTTTTTTTTTTTTTTTTTTTTTTCTTCTGCACAGGATGCAGCTGAATTTCCTTTAAGGAGCCTGATTTCCATATCCAGGTAAAATACCTGGATCCCCTCTATGGGAAAAACTTCCTTGGAATCATAGGATGGTTTGGGTAGGAAGAGAAGCAGACAGTGAAGGGATTGAAGGGACTGACAGCTATAGAGGTGTGGGATGAAGTTCAGCAGAAAATGCTGTTCCCCCTTTGAGCCCATCCCTTGCTGGAGGAGATCCCAGCCCCACTCCCCAAGCACAGCCTTGCCACAGGGAATTGCTCCTCACTTCTGCTGCCAACCTCTCGCTTCGAATCTTCAGCACTAACTTTCCCCAAACCACCTGAGGTTTTAGGAAACTGAAGGATGGGAGGAAATCCATGTTCCCAGTGCAGCTCCACTGAAAATGTGTAACTGCAGCCAAACCAGGCCCAGGGGACCTGTGTCTGTGAAAGGCTCTGATACTGAGCCAAAATCATCGTTTGATGACTTAAATTGATGTAACTGGGAGTAGAAATTGTTTTTTTACTGAGGGCATAATTCATGCAGGAGGATGCTTGTAGCATCCAAAAGGCTTTAAGCTAGTGTTACAATACTGACAGTGAGGGAAAAGGGAGTACATTCCTGTAAAACACCACCACAGGGAGCTGTGACAGAGCTGGATCTCATTTCCCACCATGTGAGCTGGACCCTCCCTGCATCTGCATCCCCCTTATGCCCCAGCCTTTTCTGGGGAGCTCCAGCCACGCCAGCAGCTCCTCAGCAGAGCCATAAGGTCTTTGCACACCAGGTGCATCTGAGATCCACTGTCCCCCCACATCCCACCCAGTGTGCTTCCCCAAAGCGGGCTCTGGGGAGTGGAGCTGGAGCACACACTGCCTCTCACCTGGAGATTTTCCTGGATGATGAGGGGTTTCAATTCTGACAAGACCTCTTCTTCCCTCTGTAATATAAACTGCCATGTAAAAGCATCACAGATGGGATGAGCGAAGTCCTTGACCTTGTTTCCTTGCTGCACAAAGCCAGGTGGTGCTTCTGCCAGTTTCTCTATTGCCAGTCAGGAGTCAAACAGCTCCCTGCCATTAAATTGCCAGTCCTTTGTCCCTGGGCATAGTGCAAAATAAAGTCACCTTTCCAAGAGCCTGCCAACTGTTGAGACACGCTGCTATGCCAGTGTTATCTGCAGTGCTGTTTGCTTTGCCCAGGTGACGTGTCACCAGGCTGCAGGGCCAGCCCTGGGGACAAGCTGTGTGTGACACTGCTCTGCAGGGATGTGGAGAAGCCCTTGGGCTTGAGCACACCTTGGTTTGTTTCCTCTCCTTCTCCCCAGGCTCCATCTCACCCTGCTGCCAGCTCCCAGGACACCTGGCAGCAGCACGGAGAGTCCAGGGTACCATTTTGGGCTTCTTCCTCCAAGGAACTCTTTCCAAAACACTTTGGTCTGTGGTGGTTGGGTCTATCCAGTGTTTTATAAGGGCAGTTTCTGTTTCAGCCTTTTTTTCAGCTGTTTTGTCTGTCTTTCTGATGCCTTTGCCGGTCTGGCCAGGACTGAATTTGGCCCCTGACAGACACTTCTCCATTAATCAGAGATTTGCCTCAGTGGCAGGGTTGTTCTGACGTCTAATTAAGTTTACAGTTTCTAATTAAATTGATTTGAGATCCTGGGGTGGAAGGCCTTTTAAGAGAAATCATATATTAAAAATTTAAGGTTTTTTTCGCTCCAACAACCTTTTTGTGTAAGACTAAATTTAACATCCAGACGTGAAGGATGAGTAATCCTTTCTCAGGCTTTGGCAATGTTAGCTGAAGCTTTTTCTCATTCACCTTTATCAGAGAAGCAATAAAAATTTGCTAATCACCTTGACAAAGGTACTCAGGGTGAAATATGTGGGAATGGAACACAGCCAGGATCAAAGAAAATAAAGTTGCTAGACTGAGGAGATGTGTGAGACCCGGCAGCTGTTTTGCCCCTCTTCCTGTGGTAGTTTTTAATGCAAACACCCAGATAATAATTAAGTGGTATTTGAGAGGGTGTCTCATGTCCCACTCTTGAGCCAGTCACTTCAAGCAGGCTGAGCTGCACACCATCCTCAGTCAGATAAACTTTATAACTTCATTTCTTGAGACTCAATCAACCAAATCAAATATTTTCCATGGAAGATTTGATTAAATGTCATCAAGATGTGGCAGAGAAACTTTCAAAATGATGAAAATTGACCAACTCACTCTCCTTGCTTTTGTATGTCAAAGTTATCTTAAATCTTAATAAACCCTAATCAATGCCTACTTTATACTCACACATTAAACTGCCCTTCAAGGACCTCCCCTGGGAGACTTTAAAGGGTGTTTGGGGTCAGACCAGGTCCTTACATGGTGTTTCCTCCAGGGCCAATCTACATTTGTTCACTTTTAGTCCTAGAGAGCAGGAATCCTCATTGCCTTTGTGCCCTGCTTGTGTTACAGCTTTTGATGATGGGAACTGAGCCCACCCCAACCCCATTGCCATTTTGAGGGTCCACTGGAACATCATCTCCCTAGTCTTGTCTTTGGAGAAATGGTGAGGGTTTGGCTGATACCTCATCACTAAGATAATGAGAAGAAGAGCTGTGGATTGAGATGTAAGAGATACAGAACTGTGATGCTCCTGTCCTGCTTCACTTGGTTATGCTCTGTTCCCAAAACCTGGACAATTAATAAATGCTGTTTGATGGGTTGTATCATTGAAGGTAACTGAGAAAACCTGACCCCCTCCAAGGCTCTTGCCTTTAGACATCAGTAATACGCAACAGATAAAGGACTGAGAGGGTCATGGAATTTTAACTGGGAGATTCCCCTCCCCAAATAATGATGACTTCTTGAAAATGCCTTTTTCACCTTGAAAAGAGATGTTTTGATAAAGCTTTTTAAACACTGTGTAATGTTTTTGATGTTTAAAATGAAATAGCTTTCTAGATATGCAATCTGAACCACGTTATTGATATTGAAAGGTAAAGTAATTATAAAATAGAATTATAATAAGGCCAGAGAGGAAACAAGAAACATTTCAAACTAATGTAAGCAGATTCAGATGGACCTTGTACGAATTTTCTTTCACTTTAAAGCTTTCATTCCTTTTGTCCTAAGCTAAAACAGAGAAATATTTCAGAATCTGCCACGCAAAAAACATTTCCTTGCCCAGCTCTAATTGCTCGATTGAATTATTTGCAAACAGATCACAACTCCCTTCAATTCATCAGTTCCATGAATGCTTTTTCCCCCCAGTCCCTGACCCATAGCTCATTCATGGACCCCATGCCTGTGCTGATTTAATTAGCCATTTAGCTCACGTGGCCTGGCAGGGTTTCCTGTTTGCACAGGCTCTCACTTAAGCTCGGGATTTGCATATGGATTCTAATTCTCCCTTAAAATTCACCCTTCCAAAACCTTTCCTGCCTCTGACCTGCCATGCTGAGATCCATGGGGGAAGCCCATGCACCAGGAGCATGAACCCAGCTGGACTGGATTTGTTCAAAAGGCTGAGAGGACTTTCACTGAGGTTCTTTTGGAATTGCTCACCCAGTCCTAATTGCTTTATAAATTTAACGGAGTTAATTCTGGGTGCTGGATAAGGGGTATAAAAACAGCACAAAGTCACAAAACCTCATCTCTTGGCACAGAGCAAGTGCTGAGGAGGAAAATGAGGAACAGGGAAGAGACCTCATGCAAGTGAGACTTTAGTCTCCTCTGCAATAAGTTGGAGGCCAAGGTGAAGTTCCTGGAAATTTTTGAATTTCAACTCCCATAAGCCATAAAGGTGGTAAGGAACTGGGGTTTTGTTGTTGTTGTTTTGGTTTATTCCCTTGTTCACAAGAGCTGGTTACTAGCAACTACAAGAAATTCAGTGCTGCCAAGATATCTCAGTGGTTCATGAAAAACTGTTGAGCTTGGTTGTTTTGTGAATTTTTCGTTTGTGTTTCTTGTTTGCTTGTTTTTGTAGGGTTGTTATAAACTCCAATTTAGGGTAAGTCTGTAGTTCTCCTGTTCCTTCATTGGTAGAAGAAATCTTTAAGTATGTTAAACCTTTCTGCTGCTGATTACTGCAGGGATTTTTATTGCAAGGTAAATCTGCGTTTTACAAACAGGGGGATGTTTCTGATATGCATCAAAGGCATAATAACTGATAATGTTCTCCTCAATTGAAGGTGACAATAATTATAGGAAAGAAATTGATCTACTTCTGTGCATATCCCAGGATATTAATTTTTCTGGTAAACCAAGATTCTGAAGAACAAAATACTGAAATTGCATAAGATGAGGCTTAACACTCAATCAGCCAAATTCCCTTTGTGTCTCTTACCTGCTCACCCAGAAAGGGGTTGGAATCTGCTTTTGTATATGGATAAGAGGAGTGAGGAGTGGGGTAATCCACAGAAAGAAAAATATATTTGCAAAATATCTCTTCTTGGAATGTTGCCCACAGTCATGCAAAGTTTAACTGCTAAAGAATCCCTCCAGAGCCTGGCCTGGTGCAAAGGAAGGTTGCTGTGCTGTTGTGCTGCCCCAGGCCATTCACAGCCTCTGCCTCTGGTTCCTCCCCTGCTCTGGTCTCAGTTACTGTAAGCAAAGCCCCAGCAGACAAGTCACAAAATTAACTTTGCAGAGATCTGGCTTTATTCCTAGTCCTTAAGTACCAGGGCTGTCTTAGCAGAGCTTGGAGTGGATCAGCTCAGGCTGGGCTGGGTTGGCTGGGCAGTCCTTGGCCACAGCAGGGCAGTTGCAGAGAGCAAAGAGCCCAACCATAGCTCAGAGTGTCAAGGAGAGCAATAAAACCTTATCAAGAAGGAATCACAAGCACCTAATGAGAATCAGATGCAGCATAAAGAGGCCACGGGCATGCTCTTATCTAGATGCACTGGGAATTATGTACATAAACAGTAGATAATTTGGTTTTACATCTTATTTTTCATCCAAAGCTTCAGGGAGAAATGACTTGGTTCCTGGAAGTGGTGTCTAGGAAAGCTGCTGTTAAGCACTCAGGGATTGCTCTCACAGAGTGATGGAGCTGCCCTGGGGGACCCAACACCTCCACTCAAGTGGAGTTCCAGTGGTCTGGAACAAACATCACAAGGTCCCCAGAGCCAAGTGCCCAGCTCTGGCTGGGACCCTGCAAATGAGAAGCCTGTGGGTCAGGAGAGGTGAGGCAGATCCCCTGCAGCTAAGGCAGTGGTGGAGTGGGGCTGTGGTCCCCCAGCACAGAGGGTCCTGCTGCTGGAGCTGGCCATGGACCACGTGCAGAGCTGGCTCTGGATTCAGTCTAAGGACTGAGGGAGGTCCTGCCTGCTGTGCTTCTGCTTCTGCTGGTCTGGTTTCCAGGCTGGAGGGTCAGGAGGCTGTAGTGCATCAGAGATTTGCTTCCCACATGAAAAGGAAGCTGCTTCCAGCTTTGCCTGCCTTGTGCTGCTTGTGCATTTGTTGTGATAAATGCAGGAAAACCTGGACTTAAATGTAAGGGGAAGGGTGGCTGCCAGTCAGCCCAGAAGGGCTCAAGGAAAATGATCTTGGTGTTAAGTCCTTTTTGGCCATGGTGAGGTGTATAAAGCTGGGAAAATTGCAGAGAGACCTTGCCTTTAAAATGAAACATGCCTTGGGCTTCACCTCCGAGTGCAAGGTACCATAAAGGGGACTTGTTTGATGTAATGGAACTATGTCTCCTCTTCTGAAGCTATTTGAGGTTGCCTGACTTGTTCCCAGGATTGAGATTCCCAATCTGGTTTAAGAGGGATCAATCTAACCCCTGCACTGCAGAGTCATTTCACTCAGGGGCCCTGGTGGCAATGGGACTTGTTCTCCCTCCCCACGGATCCAAACCTGCCTGACAACCTCATTCCTCCCCACCACAGGGCTGACTCCACAAAAGCCCTCTCTGAGATGCACTACAGAGCAGGAAACAGCTTTGAGCCAGCCCAGAGCTGTGTGCTGCCACCAGCCTCTTGCCAGGAAGGTTTTTCACCGTGCACTGACACAGAGCAGCCAGTGCTGCTTGGAGAGAAGGATGATGTGTTCAGGGCAGATCTGCAGGAGTGCTAATGCTGCTGCTTCTCACTGGGCAAGTGATGCCCTCAGAGATTTGGCTCTCTGTTTCCCATGTATTTTGGAAATCCTTTCCCAAGGATGCAGCTTCCCAGTGTCTGTGCTGCAGAGCACCACAGGATAACAGCCCCCTGCTGCTGCTACCCAAAGGGAGCCCAGCAGAACCCAGCTCCATCACTGCCAGACCTGCAGCACTGCAAGAGCTGTGTAGTTGAACCAGATTTGTGTTAATTACCTACTTACCTGTGAAAACCTCAAGGTTCAGGATTAAGGGCAAGGAAATTTTACTCAGGGGATATTTTAATGAGCAGAAAAACCCATACTTTGTTCCACAAGTCACTTTTTTTTTTACATTAAAACTTCCTGGGCTTATAATTAGAAATTTAATGTTTTGTGAACTGCAGTTGTTCAGAAACTGTGAGGGAAATGGTTTATTTCCCAGCTGCCCTCTTGCTTAATGAATCCTCTCAGGTTTGTTTTCCAGTGGATAATAACATAGCACTTAGGCCCGCCTTGTCTCACAGAGGAATTTTAAATCTATAGGGCACTTCTGATTATTTGATATACATATGCATAAATTCAGGCAGTCAGTGAACCATAACTAATGCAAGTGTTTGGCTGTTTGGGAGAGAGTGAAGGGTGGTGGGCAGTGTGGGGACCATGGGCCCCCAAGGACTGTCACCCTCCTGCTCATGGGAGCCAGTCTGACAGGCAGGGTGGCGTTGGGGGAGATTCTCAGGGCCAGGACTGTCTCTTCCAGAGGCCATGGCACCATGCAAAACACTTAATAAATGACACAATTTAGAGGCAATTAGATAATTGTACCTCTCTGCTGTGCTCCTGAGTTCAGCACGCACACCCAGCTCTCAGCCTTAGGCAGGTGTTGCCTTGATCTCTGCAAAGCTGATTTTTTGAAAGGGTCTTTTCATTACAGGTTTTTTGCCTCTCTTTAAGGCCAGAAACTGTGGCAGGAGAGCTGCTGGCTGTTTTCTGCTCTTCCCAAGGGCACCCAATTACTCTGCCCTTCCTAATATCTACAGCCACAGCCCATGCCATGCCAGGGTAGTATTTTAATGCACAGCACTCCCCATTTTACGGCTAAATGCACATATGGTGGTGAGGCTTGGGGTGTGTAGAGACACCTCCCTTACAGAGCTGTTGCAGACACCACCACTGAAAGAAGCTGCACAGGGAGGAAAGAGTCAGAAATAGCAACTGAGAGGCTGAGTATAGCTTCAGAGTGCCTCCTCATTAATCTCAGAGCAAAGTCACTTAAAATAATCCTGACCTTCCATTCCCCATCCATTTGCAGCAGGCTGTCTAATTGTTCCTGTTCATGGCAAAGGACAATGTGCTGCCTGGCTGTCCAGTGAGCCAGGAGAAAGGCTCACAGGTTTGGATTTGGCACTTTGGAGCTCAGATGACAGCTTGGCAGGGAAAAGGGGCTCATCTGACTTGGGTGGATTGCAGGAGGGCACATTTTTGAGTCTGGCTGTGCACACTTTTCCCCCTTGAGGGAAGCAGGTGTAAGGGAGAGGTGTCTAGCAAGAAGGCAGCAGCACCATGAGCCTGAAGGATGCCTGGCTGCAGGAGGAAGCTTGCAACCAGAGAAGCAGGATTTTCCAATCTGGAAGCTGGGTTTTTAAGTGCAGAAGCTGGCTCCTCAGTGGAAACATTTGGGGAACAGCTGGTATCAGCTATCACTGCTCCTCCTTGTCCATGGGGATGGATTGCACTGCTGTAAATCACTGCCTTGGCAGCAGTCCCTGTTCACACCCCATGGTAAAATCGCAGGCTGGGAGTGGAAGCTGTGGAGCATCAATCCTGGCTTGATGCCACCTGGGAGTGAAGGCAATCCTTGGGTACCATTGGGTGAACTTTCTAGGAGGTTTTTACTGCCTGAAAAGTGGTTGTGAGGGACAAGCAAATTTAGATCTAACCCACATGATCTACATATAGCAAAAAATCCAGATACACCCAGAAGGAAAGAAGGGAAATTAGGACAACAGAAGTTGATGGGCTGAAAACTTAATTAACATGTTGAAAAATTTGACCTGATCTCAGTCTTTTTCCCTTTTCCTTTGTCGCTATTGGTTTGGTTTTTAATATTACTGCTTAGGATGAATTTTGCTCTGAAATTAGGAATAAATTATATCAGCAACATGTCAAGCTAATGTGTTAATTCTGTTGTAACACAGTGGAACCACGATATAACAGAATTCCCCCCTCCCATGTACCTTCCTCTGGCTTACTCTGAGGCTCAGCTAACAATCTTGCAGCCCTGTAGCTTCAAGAAACCAAAGAACAACTTAAAAGTTTTCTCTTTATTGCACTCATCTGTTGTGCTGGGATGAGGAGCAGCTCCTTGTGATACACTTGGAATAACACATCTGCTGCTGTGTTATTCTATTCTGTGTTATTCTATTCTGTGTTACATCCCAGCCCCTTCCCTTGCTTTCCATGGCAAACTAGCAACAGAATGACAAATAAAGCCATGGCTGCCATTGTCAGTGCCAGCTCCTTGTGCTGCAGGCTGGATGAAATACCCACACAATCATGGCACCATCCTATATTTATTTTAAAATATTAAACTATTTATAATGGAGGGGTCATCAGCATGCTGCATTCATTAGCCAGGGCTCCAGGGAAGAGACAGCAGTACAGAAAGAACACAAACAGCCTCTACACAAAAGGAGCAAAGAAACATCCTTTGGAAATGTCAGTGCTGAGCAGCAATTAAAACCAGCAACAGTTAAAATACAGGGAATTCCAATAGTCTGAGTACAGCAGCCAGTCCTGACTGTCAGGGAACCTGTGGTGGGATTCCCATGGGTGAAAGGATGGATGGTAAGGTTTATGCTGCACAGTAAAACATGATTTTTTTTTTTTTTTTAAATGAGAAGAAGAATTAAACTGCTTCTTGTGTGGAGAGCCAACAGTGATGGAGGCAGGCAGATTGTGGAGGGACTCAGGGCTGGGCTCATGCCAGGGTTGCATCCTGCAGGATGCTGAGCTTCCCTCCAAACTGTGAGAGAGAAGCTGCACGCTGCACACAGGTAAGTGTGAGGTTTCTGCCAGGAGCAGGCTGGAAAACATCACTTGGGGGGAAGAGACTGCTCTGCATGGCACGGTGTGAGTCCAGCACTGTCTCAGGCTGGCAGAAATGGCCATGTGACCTTGCAAAGCACTCTGGGCATCTCAGGGCAAGCAGATAAAAAGAGAGAGTGGGGAGTGTGCTCTCTTGTAGAAAATGTCTCTGAGCAAACAGGAATTTGCCCAGTAACTCCATTTGAAGTTAGCCCATGCTATTGCAGTGATTTTATAGCTCTCAGTCCCCTTCACTCCATCTCCCACTGGAATCTGTTCAGGAGGGTTGTTACACCTCGTGCAATCCCATCCCTGGTGATTTTGCATGCAGAGAAATGCTACTGTGGTCTTGAAGCTGGCAATTAGGATAATGTACTGAAAGAGGTCAGAAGAGATGAAATATTCATCTTTGACTTGCTATGCCCTTTCAGGAATTAATTTACATTGGGCAGTTATGTGGTACTTTTCCTTTTATATTTTCTTTTCTCATTCTTTTTTAAAATAGACATGGATTACATCCAAAACCCAAAGTGCTCAGATGGGCTTTGGAGCTGTCCCTGGCTCTTTATACCTCCCATTTTCCAGGCTACCTTCTGAAAATGTGTTTTTAGAGGTCTCTCACTCCAATTTCCCTGTTACCTGCCCACAGGATTTTAATGTTTTTAGTGACAGTGTTATAGCTGGTGCAAAGTGGCCAAAACAAAACCAAGAATTGTATTTCCCTTCCTTCTCCACCTCAGGGTCTTCCACCTCCCTGATTTCTGCCTTTGCTCTTTCTTCCCTCCTGCCCTGAAACTCCACTAAAAATTTCCCAGCTTTTAGCAGTCCCTGCAGGCACAGAAGGAATGATCCTTAATTCCCAATTTCCATTCTGCTGCTGGTCTCAGGACTTCTTATTTCAATGCAGAATTATACAGAAATTCCTTCAGGGACTTTTCACATCCATATTTCCTTGTAACACTGCTGCTGAATCATCTAGGAACTGAAACTTGCTTGGCTGGAAAGCAATGTGTTTTTATAAATTATCGACATGCTGAAATTGGCCCTGGTCCAAGGCAAGCCTTCTACTTTGCTAATGTGCCTTGGGTCTAATCCCCATCACATTGAGGAGGATGAAGATGACTCATCTCCAGCCGGAAAGGCTGGATCTAGGACCTAGTGACACATATGGGAGGTGGAAACTGGGAACAGATATGCCAGGAGTGGATTTGTAGCCAATACAGAGCTGCAAACACAACTCTGTTGGTTCAGATGTTGTCTCCAAAGAGTCACTGGGGAGCAACAGCTCCCAAGAGCAAGTAACTCACTGCGGGAGCTCTGATGGGCTTGTTTTTCCCAGTTCTGGATCTCTGCTGGGCAGTGGACTGTGTCTGTCATTGTACAACGCAATTCTCTTTCCACAGATCTGGATCTTCACCTAAAAGCTCATTTGATTCAAGCCAAGAGTTTTAAGACTTTATTCCACAGCAATAAAAAAAGAAATTATCCTGGCAGTAAAAGGGTGTTGAGAGATGTATGGAGATAGGGTGTCCATCCATACGTGGTGCTGTAGGATGGATTTACTGCCCAGGGTTTTGTGCAGTGGTCTCGGGATTGTGGAAAGCCTCCATGACGTCATGCTGAGCACTGGAAGTTGAGCTGTTCCTGCTGTGTGATGGGAGCAATATCCTGATTTATCCCTGCCTGTGACAGGTCTGGCAAGCTGCTGCCGGCAGAGCCGTGCCGTGGATGCCGTGACCTCTGTGGGCAGAGCAGGAAGGTGGAGCTGCTTCCTCTCCCAGCCTGCCTGCCAGGGACATGATTCAGATTTTACAGCTAATTGACTGCACTGATCTTGCTGCCAGAAAGGGATAATATTCAATGAGTCGCTTGTCTTTCAATAGCTGCTGTCCAAAACCCTGCATGCACCTTATAAAACCAGTCCTGTGACTTGGCTGACTGGTTGCTCAGGGGCACAGACTCTCCCACGACCCCCTCTTTTTCTTTTCCCTGCTGCTCAGTGCCCTGCAAGCAGTCCCTCACCTGGGAGGAGGTGGTGCCTATGTGCTACATGATCCAAAGACAGGATTTGATGTGATTCCTCTGTATCTTTCTGTTTCTGATTGAAGCCTTGCTCCACAGAGGCTAATGAGCCTAGTGGAAATTAATGCCATCATCCCCTGGTAGCAGGAGGAGACAGACTATAAGTCAACCAAACCTTTCTGGGAGCACTGGTTTGAGACCCCATTAGCCCCCTTGGGCTGAGGGCTGGGTACTTTTGTGGACAGCCCTGAGCTTGTAGCTGGAGGGCACAAGATAAGAAGCTCATGTGACAGACAAAAACCCATCAGCCCATCTGAATGTAGCAGAGGAAGGAAATTTAGGAAACTTGTAAATACCACACGAAGGAGGCTGGCATGTGCTGCTGCTTTCTCCTGGGCCTGCTCATCTGCCCCCAGAGTTCATTTGCTAACACTTCTTGCCCAGGCTGGCTCCCAGCAGAGCCACCACTGAGCCAGCTTTCATCCCTGCCCGTGCTGGGGAGCGGGGCCAGCTGCGGGATACAGCCCATCATACTTTGGGGATGATGCTTGGAAAACACGGAGCAAACAATGCTGCAGGAATAACTTAGCCCACATCCACTCTAGGAGAGCTGTTCCCATGATGTTTGCTCAGCCCCTGACTAATTTAGCACAGAGGATGGGCTGGCAGATGATGCAGCGAGACGCGCTAATTCGGGCCTGCGGTTCATGTGAAAGAGCGCCAGACAGGCTGCGAGACAATGCCAGCTAATATTAGGACGCCAGGCAGGGAGTCAGGAATCCCAATCCCACTGACCTGCTCCCAGGCCCCAAATCCCCCTTTGGAGCTGTCTGGAGAAAAGGAGCATCTCCCTTTCTGCTGAGCCGGGTTAGCCCTGGGAGCCGTTTGTCCCAGCCAAGGCTGCTGGCTGTTATTCTATATAAATAGGAATGATGATCATAATCTTTCCATAGGGGGTATGGCCTGGCGGGGTAGCGCCTTGTATCAAAGCTGCTGCTTTTGTTGGACCAAGCTCAGATGTGCAGGAGATGCTGCTTTAACATAAAGATGCTCTTGTGGGACCAGAGAGCTGTAAGCTGGTCGGGGATGTTTCTGTGAAGATGCAGCCTCAGACCCCGCCATGAATTCTTCTGCTTCAGCGCTTCAAAAAGCAAGATGGGGTCTGTATATCTTCCAAATCACTGAGTGATATCTCGTGGTGTGTTAATTGGCTCTGCTCCTGAGAATATTTGTGTATGCTCAGCCTTACACATGTGGCTTGTCTATGCCTGTAAATTACTCTCACGAGCAAAGTACAGCCAGGCCCCAGATGGCTGCAGGATCAGGCTGTGCTGGCTGTTATTGCCTTCTCTCTTCTGCCTTTTGCCAGGATTGTAGTTCTGACCCAAAGAGAGATCTCCCAGCTACTCCTCACCATGAAGGAAGAGCATACCAATACTGCTCCAAAGGAACTTTTTTCCCAAACTTTCAGCTTGTCCCATCATTGTGCCTTACTGCTACCTTTTTATTTATTTCTTTTAATCTTGCTGAGGGTAGTTCAACAAACCTTTTGTGAGGATGAAATCAATTCTCCATTACTGAAATCTTTCCTAAACTCAGTGTTTTTATTAGGGAAAAGGGATTTTTGTGTTTATTCCATATACAGAATTGCTATTGATATTCTGTGTATTGATTCTTTACTTCTGAGAAAAACAAACCCCTTCAAAGTGGAGCTGGTGGACGAGATACTGCACTGGTACAGCCCCATGTGCCAGTTAGTTTTGGGAAGCTGAGCTTTTGTGGCCAGTTTTATTTTCAAACTAAATCATGAGATCGACAACTCCACTCAAGTTGTTTGAACCAGACTTTGCTATGGGGAGAGATGGGTTATTCCCAGCTTTTTCTTCCTGATCTTTTTCCATATTTAAGCCATTAGACTTCAATACACATCCACCACAAGGGACTACCAACTTACTCAGCATGCAGCACGTTTGTAAAGCTCAGACTTTGCCTCTTCTTTATGGCACCATAAAGACTTAAAGCAGAAATCTTTCCTGATACAGCTTTAGTTTTCAGGATTTTTACGGGGAATGAAGAGCAAGGTTTGTGTTGAAAATACATAGAGAAAATAGAAAGGAGAGGACTGGAGAGGTGAGGAGCAGGGGAAGGACAGGGAACAGCATCTGCATAAGCCTCAGCAGAGCAGGGGTGGAGTTTAAGGATGCAGTGAGGCTCTCTGTAACTGCAGAGGGAACAAGGAGGATAAAAAATGAGTAGAGAATGAGGCTCTTGAGCTGAAATGAGTTTGGGTTAGTGTTGGTGCCTTGGGCAGTTGCCTTGAGCTCTTGCAGCACAAATCAAAGGTGAGCCCTTTTCTTTTCAAGCAGCAGAAGTGGAAAAGTGGAGGTTTATCAGCTGAGACAGGTGAATTGGGGTAGCTTATCTTAGCAGGACACAGCTAATGTCTACTGAAGAGTCTTTGGTAACCCATGTGGAGACATTAAAATAGCAAAGAAAAATTCCTGGGGTAGAATGTGACTTAATAAGACTCAATATTTACCAGACTAGGAGGAGGAATTTGCTTCTTCTATAGCTGGATCATGGTGAAGAAACACTAGGAAAAAACAAGATTTTTTTTGTTTTCTTTCCTTTTTTTCTTCACATTTTGGAAATACTCCTGAGACCTCCACTCCAATAAAATCTGTCCCAAATAGACACTGCATTGACATTTCCTTCAAGTTTTTTTCAGAAAGTTGAAATATATGGCAGGCTTAGCTTCCCTTGCAAAGCCAATCTGATTCTTACTCTAACAAAGAGGTTTGCCTGCTCTGTGCCCAACTTCTTCAGAGCTTTTCAAGCCTGGTTCCCTCCATGCCAAAAAGCCCCACCCACAACAATCCTACCCTGGAACAGATCAGCTTCTGCTGGGAGGATATGCTTGAATGAAATGAATAAACCTGGGAATACAAGTGATAATGAAAGTTAATGAAATGTACAATTTGTAATTGTACTGGATTTTTTAGAATCTTGCTTTTCTAAAATGACTGGGCTCCCTGAGGCTAGCATCCTCACTTCCAGGTGGTCACTCTGACCCTTTGCTTCCACCCAATAAGCTTAACCACATCCCAACATACCCAGCCTATTGTGTGTTATTTAAGCCATAGAATATGACACAGCATGTTTTATGGAGCCATTAATTTATGCTGTGGGTGACTTTAACCACCCAAGAAGTATATTAATGGTCCCATAAAATACACCCCAGAGTGTCTTAATATGGTTATGAGATTGATCTTCAGCTTTTTATTTCACTGTGTGCGATATTATTGAAATAAATTGTAGAGGAAGGTGACATGAAGTCCCACTAAGGGGTGAGTTTCCTTTTTTGCTTCCCAGCATCCCATGGTCACAGACTCACTCTGAGCCAGCCCTGGATGTGACTCCAGCCACCCTGCTGCAGGAGGCTGGAAATGTCCTACACAAGGGGCTGCCTTTTGGGCTGGACCTTGCTGGCCCAGCTCTGCCACTGCCCTTAGGCAGGACCTGTCTCTGCTGGCTGGTCAGCTTTAACCAGAGCTTCTCATGTCCTGACTCTTGGAAGGTTTTCTATAAATACAGGGTTTGTTCAGTACCTGGGTCATCTGCTGAAATGTTTGCCAAGGCCAGGACTCAAAGCAGCCAGACAGCAGTACCAGCCTGTTGAGGAATTCTGGATGCTACACAGAAAATTCTCTTCCAATAAGAGTTAAGTGGGATTACTATAAAAACAATTCTTGTTTGGGAAATAACCACAATAATGGCTTTCCTACTGACAGCTTCTGGTCGTGTGAGTGCGCCAACAGGAAACTTCAATGTCTGAGAAACTGGATCTTGTTTAAAATCTTTCTTCTCTCTTTTCTACCAGGATCTATGTGATCAGGCTTTCAAAGCCTTGAAGCCTGTGATATCAAAGGTTAGGGGGTTTGGGGTTTATCTGGAAATTAAGAATAAATTCTGCTGTATTAAATAAACTGTACTTTCATTTGTAGTCTTAATCATTGTCATCTTTTTTTATCCTCTCTGGTGGGAGTACATGGCTGTGAGCTGCCATAAACCCACAACATTCTCAGTGACTAGACATGGTTTTCCATTCCAAAAAAAGTAAAACTGTGGTTTCCTCAAGTTTCAGTAGGAAAGCTGAGAGAATGGGTTGATGCTTGGGGGAGCTTTGACCCATTTTAGAATCCAGGACACAGCACGAAATTTCAGAGACATTTGAGACCAAGACCACGGGTCAATATCCTAATTGAAAGAACCATTTGAGCTGTTGTGTGTTTGCAGCAGAGCCCAAAGCATGCAGAGCACCTTCTGAAGGAGGAAGAAAGCACCAGCCTTCTCACCCTGACAAATCAGCAGCTGCCAATGCATGGGCCACAGTAACTGCAGAAAAAAGAGCAAGGGAATCAGGCTCTGCTTAAAGGCTTGAGCCCACCCAAATCAGTTTTTACAGTGCTGTCATGAGCTGTGAGCTGGTAAAGAGCATGCAGACCTGCATGAGATGAGGCTGGACCAGCTGCTGCAGTGAAGTAGGATGGCTGCAGTGAGCATCCTTGGGTGAGGAATGTGCCCTGAGCCTCTCCCTGCCCTGTGTTAATGCTCAGCTGTCCCCAGGTTGGTGCCCTGTGAAGATTCCTTAATTACTGTGTGTGAAGTGCTTAGACACCCTCACAAAAAGGAGGTATCATTATTAGAACTGCAGTTGTTAGAGATGAAGACAGTCTGTTAATCATTAAATCCATCCCCTGTGAAGACAGGACCACTATCCCTGGCAGAGAGGCCAGGCTCTGCAGTGCCAGGTTTGTATGGAGCAATAACCCAATTATCCATCAGCTGGTGTCGGGGACCCTTCTGGGCAGGAGCAGCCTGGCCATGGGTCAAGGGCTCAGTACTGTTAAAGGCTGACCAAGGGCTTCCTTTAGTAGAGGTGCTTGGAGCAGCTGTGCCCTGAAATAATCTCGTTGCAGCAGGAAGGTGCTGGGCAGTCACAGAGTCAGCAATCAGGAGAACAAAAAACCTTGGCTGTGTTTGAGTGGTGCCGGCTTCCAGGATCTAGGGTTATCCAGACTGACCACCTGGATGCAAGGAGGAGATAAAATGGTGGGAAATTGGTCCAGGAGAAAAAATGAAGTGAAAATCTGAAAATCAAGATAAAGTTCTGGTTGAGGTTTGCTGGTTTTGTTAATTATCAGCAAGAGGAATTTTGGGAACACAGTGGCCCAGACATGAGTACAGCATTAGGATTACAACAGGAACAGCTCATACTTTCATTACAGTTGCAGTGTTTGTAAGCAAATTGAAAAGGGCCCTTAGAAGTCTGTCATCTCATAAATTTTACTATCAAAACTTGTTTTTCTAAATAGTATTTTTCAAACATTTTTCCATGAGGCATGAGCAGTTCTGTAAGATCTATTCAGGGCAACCACAGCTCATGTGGTACTCACATGGATCCCAGATGATTTTTAGCTTAGCAAGGCTGTCACATAAGACATCCTGCAAAATAATGGTGATGAAAATACGTCACACCCAGCTCTCAGCTGTGAACAAGGGGCTCCCTGCACCGTGAGCTCATGTGTGTGACACAACAATCAGCCAGGGCACAGATGAGAGAGAAACCCTTCCTCACAAGCCACGTTGCTGCTCTGTAGGGTCTACAGACCTCTGGAGTATTTATTGCCCGGGAGATCCAGCCTGATGAACCAATCCACTCTCTATTGGTGAAGGCACAATAAAAAGTGTGCTGTCATCCTAAAAGTGACAAATTGGGCAGCTGGTTACTAAGCCAGCAAAAGCAGATGTGAGGCAGTTATTGCTGCTCAAACATAAGTGATCAGCATGGCTTTAAGGCTGAAAACAAAGTATGGAAGTTCCAAATGGAAAGAAAACTCTTGGAAGCAAATGAGGGCTAGACACAGCAGGTACATTGAACTTCATGAGTCCACCTCTACCCGAGAAGGCACGCTCTGCTGCCTCCTTTGGAAGGACTTTCCTGAGCCCTGGCAATCCCATCTGCTTCCCACGGAGACCTGGGCAGAGGCGCCTGAGGCGCAGGGGATGGAGGTGACTCACTGCTGTGCTATGTGACATTGGCCAAGCCTCCCGTTCCCTTGCCCGGAGGTGGCTGTGCCGCTCGGGCCGGACACCGAGGCTGTGGAGCAGCGTCTGCAGCGATGGGAGCTCTACAGACCGGCCAGATGAGAGACTGCAGCTGGGGAAAGGAGCGGTGGAATGCGGGGGGGAGGGAAGGACAGCCGGCCCCGCTCCATCCGGGACCGGTGCAAGGGCAGGGAAAGCGCCCGGTCACCTCTCTTAGGTCTGGGAGCTAAGCCTGGCTGATCAGCTGGGCCAGCATCAGACGATGTTAGGCTGAGGTTTCTCCCCAAGTACCGATGCTTTCCCGGCCTGCCGCCTCTCCCGCATGGCAGATCCCGGCAGGACACGCTTGGCTGGGAGGATGCGAGCGCAGTGAAAGTCTGCGGGCTGTGGTGTGGGAGCGCACATTAGGGCAGCACAGCGAGCCCGGCCAGACTCTTTTGTTTCCCTGTGTCACTTCTCAGTCCCGATTAGCAGCAAAATAGGACACGCACACATCTGACAACTGAATTCCTTGCTGGAAGGGGTTCGGTCATGCATAAGACTGCTCAAAATGAGGCCTGGCTTTCAGGTTTGGAAGCATGGAGCATGACCTGGAAGGGACAGCTGGTACGTGCACTCTACTTACTTTCCTCTTTTGAGTTTTGCACCAGTTCTGTGTAACTTTGAAGAGTTGTCAAAGGACAAACAAATGGATGCCTGTCCCTTTCCCCACCAGCCAGACCTCGCTATTAGTCTGTCCAGCTTCTAAACCAGCTACACGAGGACAGGACAATGTGAGAACATTATTAATGTCTCAAATTCGAGTGCTCAATCAAAAAGTGTAGTGGAGAACTAAGAGTAGGAGCACGACTTTCACTCAGCCTTATGCAAGCGCTTTGATACCATTTTAATGACAGGCTTGTGCAAGTTTTTCCTCAGGACCTGTACTTTGTGTCCTCTCCTGTAACAACCACCTGGAAAGCGCAGGTGAGAAGTGATTGCAGACGTTTGCAACTGGGGAAAATCCTAGAAATCCTCCCGAGAAAGCAAAGATCTGCCATCCCTTGTCCCTTGGAATATGAGCATCTCCGGGGGCGCGGGGCACAGCACCCGCGCTCCGGCGCCGCTCGGAGAAAGATGATTCCTGCCGGGGGGCTCAGCCGGGGGGCGCCGGCGCTGGCGGCTCCCTGCGGGAAAGCTGTCGGGGGGAGCGGGGAGGAACCGGGGCCGCACGTGGGGCGGGGGGGGCGGGGCGAGCCGAGCCGAGCCGAGCCGAGCCGGGCC